>CM062807.1:1254270639-1254347360 GCA_031772625.1 Pinus tabuliformis | reverse complement strand
TAACCTAACTACAATCATGTCTCATGCTTATTAAAACACTCAACAAACCCATCAACAGACGCGCGCACGGTAGGAATTTCAAATTTGAAATACCCTTCAAATTTGACAGGCTGTAACTCTAGTGTCTGTTTTGATCATGTTAACAAAAAAAATTGACAAGCATGGAAATTTTTAGTTAGTATTTCACCCACAAATCACCCTGACTGTCAACTTACATCCTAGACGTGAGCTTACACTGGGGTCCTCAGACATTACAAGACATTTCCTGCACCATTAATACACCGCGTTAGTGTGATTCTCAGAATCCACACGCATGCAGGTATGGTTTAAGAAACCCCTGAGACCTTCAATATAATATCTAGTTATTGTTGTATGCGGCACACTCTTGCCGAGATTCTCATTCTTGATATTTTGTTCAACTCCAATTGTCACGCCCCCAATTCTTTTTTCGTTAAATTGGCCGGTGTGGCACCGCCTAAGTTAATAACTTTATCCATCGTTAATTAACTTTACGAACTACGCCTTCAGCAATCCATAATAAACATGAATTAACATTACTAATGTGTGGAATCCATTAATAATACAACAACGATAATAATAACCCAATAATATAAGAGAAGTAATCTTTTTTATTATATAAGAGAAAGATTACAATGACCGGAGCCGCGCTCCACCGGCGTTCATAAACAAGGCGGGCGCCCGCCCGTGCAAGAGCGCACGACGGTCTGCCTCAACCTTCAACCGAAACAATATACAACATACACAAGTTTTCCCAACGGGCGGGCGCACCGTGCACGACCCGCCCCCATCACAACCCAACAATGTATCAAGACCGGCGGGTGGGCGCCCGGCACACCCTCCACCCGCAATTCAACCACACACCCAACCGCCTTATCAGCACATCCTGCCTTGCCCGACTCGGTGGGCGCATCCACATATGCGACTACGGTTCAAGTGCGATTTGCGGTAGTGCGAACTTCGCACCTCTTGTGCGCACTCCTTGTTGTGCGAAGAGTTGTGCTAATTCGATGCCCCAAATGAGCGCACATCCCATGTGTATATACGCTCCCATGGTGGCGACTTCTCTCTCGGCCGACTCTTCATTTCACTGCGTCGTTCATCATATGTCGTTCTATGTGTGGTCGGCCCGCCCATGGTGCGGGACCGCCCCACCCAACGCGCCCATCTCATATGTTCGCCCATGGTCAGTTCGTTCAGCAAGTTCACCCGACTTGCCTATAAACGACAGATCGCCATTCGCCCCTTATAATATATGTGCGCCTTGGTTCACCATCGCATTTTTCTTTTCCTTAGTCAATTTTCGCGTCGGGAGGGCACGGCGCACGAAACTGCAGGGCGTTACATCCTCCCCCACTGGAAATCATTGTCGCCCTCGACAATCCTGCTTTTCTCATCAACTTCCTGTTGTACTTCTCGATCTTGTCCTTCCATCTCCAAAGTGAGTCCTCTGATTCCCAACTCTCTTCCTCTAGTGCATTCTTCCATCTACAAAGAAATTCCCTTCTCATGTGGCAACCAAATCCTGTAGTTCTGACCCTCAAAATCTTCTCCAACTCCAATCCTGGCTTGTCCACAATCCCAGCTGGTCCTCTCGGCGGTTCAGCTCTCTCTGGATGGTCTGAATCAAGTCTACATCTCTTTAACTGACTCACATGAAAAACTAGATGCTTCATGTGCATATGGCGCAGAAGCTCCAGCTCGTAAGCAACTTCCCCCACTCTCTTCTTCACTCGGAATGGTCCCTCATACTTCCGTGTCAGTTTGCCCGTAGTCCCCTTGGCTGGCTGAAACTACTCCCCGGTAATCCTGAGAAACACCATATCTCCCACACTGAAGTGTGCCTCCCGTCTTCCATGATCAGCATACTTTTTCATCCTCCTTGCAGCATCGTGCAAGCGCAACCGTGCTAACTCCAAGGTCTCCTCCCAAGCCTTCATGAATTTCTTCGCATGAGGACTTCTCAAGAAGCCTCCCGTCACTACGGTATGTGGTGCAACTGGCATCTGTCCATTCACCAACTCAAATGGACTATACCTCGTCGCAGAACTCTTTTGAATATTGTAGCTAAAATTAGCAATATCCAAGAGTTCAAGCCAATTCTTCTGATCAGCCGTCACATAATGTCGCAAGTAATCCTCCAGCAGTGCGTTGATCCTCTCGGTCTGTCCATCTGTCTGTGGATGGTAAGTCAAACTCATCAACAACTCTGTCCCGACTAGCTTGAACAATGTGGTCCAAAATCTGCCTATAAAACACGGATCTCTATCCGACACAATGCTCAATGGCATCCCCCAATACTTCACTATGTTCTTAAAGAACAACTCCGCAGTCCACTCAGCTCCACAAGGTATCTTTGTAGGAACAAAGACAACATACTTGGAAAAACGATCAACCACGACCATAATCCCATTATACCCCTGAACCTGTGGTAACTGAGTGATGAAGTCCATCGAGACACTCATCCATGGTCTCTCAGGAATCGGTAAAGGCTGCAACAATCCTCCTTGCCTCTGAGTATCTGATTTGTCCTGCTGACAAATGATGCACGTATGTATATACTCCTCTACATCCTCTCGCATCTTCTCCCAAAAGAATCCTCTCTCCAACAATGCCAAAGAACGACGCATCCCTGGGTGGCCAGCCCATGGCGAGTCGTGGCACTCCTTCAAAAGGTGCCTCCTAAGCCCAGATGACTTTGGAACATAGAGTCGGTTTCCAAAGAACAAGAACTGTCTCGTAGAAAGAACTTTCGTGTCTTCCCCTCCTTTATCTGCTTCACTATATTCTGTGCTAAAGTATCGATTTCAACACTTTCCTTGATCTTATTCTACATCTCTTCTGACATCTGAACTCGACTCCTACTCCTAGCTGCCCAGTCTTCTCCCTCCAATGCTATAAGTTGTCCCTTCCTGCTAAGGGCATCTTCTACCATGTTGTGCCTTCCCGGTCTATACTCGATAGTCATGTCGAATTCTGCCAAGAAGTCCTGCCAACGAGCTTGCTTTGCAGAAAGCTTCGGTTGTGATGCAAAATAACTTGCTGCAACATTGTCAGTCTTGACAACAAACGGCTTCCCAATCAGGTAATGCCTCCACACATGAAGACAATGGATGATGGCAATCATCTCCTTCTCATGGACCAGATACCTTCGTTCTCTATCTTGCAACTTTCGACTCTCATACGCCACTGGATGCCCATCCTGCATAAGAACCCCTCCTATGGCAAAATCTGAAGCATCTGTGTGTACCTCAAACGGTCTCTCGAAGTCAGGAAACTTCAGTATCGGTGTTGTAACCATCCTCTTCTTCAAGTCATCAAATTCCTCTTGAAATTTGCTCGTCCAACTCCACCTCTTGTCTTTCTTCAATAGGTCTGTCAGTGCCGATGTCACCTTGGAGTACCCCTCTACAAACTTCCGTTGGTAGTTGGTCATGCCCAAGAACACCCTCATCTCATGGACATTCTTCGGTTCAACCCAGTCCTCAATCGCCTTCACTCTGCTTGGCTCCATCCATATGTACCCTTGACCAACAATATGCCCAAGGAACGAAATCTCGGTCTGAGCGAACACACACTTAGACTTCTTCAAGAACAACTGATTTGCCCTCAGTGCCTCGAACACCATTGCCAAGTGTTTCTTATGATCCTCCATGTTGTCACTAAACACCACTATATCGTCCAAGTATACTACTATGAACGAATCCAAGTATGGTCGTAGGACATCATTCATCAAAGTGAAAAATGTAGCAGGAGCGTTGCACAACCCGAATGGCATAACAAGGAACTCAAAGCTACCATACCTTGTTACTATCGCGGTCTTCTTCTCATCTCCTTCAGCTATCCGCACCTGATAATACCCATGCCTCAAGTCCAGCTTGGAAAACACTCAGGCTTTCGCAAGCTTATCAAAGCAATCAGTAGCCAATGGCAAAGGATACCTGTTCCTTACCATCCGCTTGTTCAATGCACGGTAATCACAGCACATCCGTAGCTCATTCGAATCCTTCTTCCACTGGAACAATACCGGAGCTCCATGAGGGGACCTTGAAGGTCTAATGAAACCTGCATCAGTTAACTCCTTTAACTGTCGTTTCAATTCCTCCAACTCAGGCCCTGACAACTGATAAGGTGCTTTAGCCGGGGGTTGCTTTCCTGGCTCAAGCTCAATGCTATGGTCCACTGCACGCCTTGGTGGAAGTTTCTTTGGTAGCTCATCAGGCATCAAATCTGCATATTTGGTAAGCACCTCAGAAATCTCGGCTGGAACAGGCATCCCCACTTGTTATAGACATTTTTGGGCACTGCAACCCAAGCATGAAATGTCCATAAACCAAGGGCTCCTAAGTCCCTAAAAGTTTTGTTCTAACCCCTAAAGGAACAAGGTCAACTGATTATAGCTTCTCCCAGAAGTTCTCCATGAAAAACTGCTCAAATCTGGTCAAAACAGGATCATTTCAGCTGCTCCATAGGCAAAGTGCGTTGCATCTCACCTAAGTACACTCCGTGGGTACATTGCATTTCAAAAAGCCCTTCTATGGGGTGCGATGGGCGAGAAGTGACAAATGGCAGTGTCAATCCGCGAGGTGGAGAGGCATGGAATCTTCCAGAAACTTCTCCTGTGACACTTGCCTCTCTGAATTCGACCAAGGATGAGTAAGAGATCATCAATCTCCAAGTGGAAGCAAGAACTATCAGAGGGAAGACACTAATCAAATCACAAGCTGACTCATCTCCCTTACAGATATCTATATATGGATCCCTCATCCCAGAGATTCAGAGGCTCGAATTTTGCATCTTGTAAGGAATTGTTGTTGGTTTCTTGAGACAACATCATAGTGTTGGGTGATCTAAGCTTCGTATGAGGTGAAGAAGGGCTTACTTGCTGAGAGGATGATGATGGGTCAGAACAACTGGTTGTAACTCCCTTGGCTCTTTCTTGATTATCAATAAAAGCTATTCAAGTTTTCCTCCATACTCTTGTGTCATTTATGTTTAATGCATTTGTATGGTCAATTTACATCTGATCCTAGATTGTCTATGATTATAGATCCATGTTCTTGTATAGTGTTATGCTACTGTGATCCTACAGGTACTCTGTGAAGTTGGGCGTACAAGGGAGCAAGTAGGAAAGACTATCAAGAGAGAGAGGAATCGAACTAGGAGATAAGCGCAAGACAGAGGTTGGTCTTCTTTGTTCTTCTCTCATCTACATTTCATAAAGGAAAAACGAAAGTAGCTTTACTTTGTTTGTTTCTAAGGTAGCTACCACACCTTAGTGGGATAAGCAGTTCTGTGTAGACACTTTTCCCTGTAACAAAATGGCGACTCCGCTGGGGAGCGACTAGGTTGTTTGTTTATCTTCTTTGTTGTTTATTTTATAAACTTACAGATGGAGCCTGAAGTCAAGCCAGGTAGCTTTCGAACTGCATTTTCTATGCAAATGCAAAGTAGATAAATGCCGCTTCAGTCAATCTCCGGGATTTGTTTATGAATTAAACAACTGATTCACAAACTCTCTAATTGCCCTCGTGGTAGCTCTTGGAACCTCCTTAGATCTACCCCTGATTGTTGGTTTACTGATTACCATTTGCTCGGCCAAAACCCCTGAACTGAATTGCAAACTGTGACTCGGAACCCAAGCAAAGTCTCGTCTCTAGCCCAGCGCAGGCTCTGTTCTGTGAATCTGAAATTCAGCGCACTTCCCAAGTGTAGTAGGTGCACTGCATTTCAAGTTCCCTGTGTTATAGGTGCGCTGATCAGACTAGGCATTGTTCCTCAGTTTTGGTTTCTGTGATCATTCTTTTCAGTTCTATTGATGAGTTTTGTTGTTTGTAATCAGTATATCTCTGTTTGAAACCCCTTTCCTTGCTGATATTCCGCCTCCATTGTGCAAAAGAACTGTAAATGGTTTTGTGTATTTGTTGAGTCATTTTCAGTTCTCCTTTGCAAAAAGTAATGTAATTGTACTGTCGTTCCTTGATTTGAAAGTGTTGCAAGTGTCATTTTCAGTCATTGGAGAGAGTTTGGTTGCTCTTGATAGTCGATTACCCTGTTGCTATTGTATTTGGTCTGCATTTGTAGTTTTTCTAGTGTCGAAAGCAAGTATTCATTTCCAAATCATAAAGTGTTGTGATTGTCTCCATTTTTTATTTTGAAAAGAAACTTGTTAGTAATTGTCGCTTGAAAAGTAATTCAGATTTGCGCATTAGCTTTCTTTTTACCATTCACACACTAAGAAAGCTGAAAAAAAATACATGCATGTGCATTTTCATTTAGACTGTTTGATTGGTTTGATTTAGGACAGTGCATTTAGTGTGTGCTCTTTGCTCTTTGTGAAAGAATATTGTCTCTCTTTCCTTAGTAGCTAAGATTTTCATTGCACAAAGAAGATAAAAGACTGTTTATCATCTTAGATTGCATTTTAGGAATTGTACATCTACATCTCGCGGTGAACCTGAAAGGAAAATTTCTTAAGCAAGATCAACTATAAAATAAATTTAATGAATCTAACAACGCTTTGGAACCTAATGCACAACATCTAGAAGTCTAGGCTAGAGACGTATTCCGGCGTCGTAAAGCGTGGTAACTGTTGTTCTCACTGATGGTTGGGTGATTCCTCCACTTTGAGACAATAAGTGCCAGTACGGACTTGTGCTCCCATGTACCGTCGAGTATATTTTGGGAGACCACAATAGGCTTAATCCTTTATCCATAGGAAGCCGTGTCTGCCGCCCTATCGATCGCAATGCACTGAACATAGCATTCGGGAAGATTGACTGCCGTACCGTAAAAAGTATTCTGCAGTTTTGCGATTGGTTTTGTAATCCCTCTACCTAGATTTCCAGAGAAGTCCCTTTCGTTCCTTTTCAGACTACTTAACGGAAAAGGTCCATCTGAGCACTTGTCACTTCAGGCTCATTAAAAATCGAAGGCGACTAGAGTCATCTTTTGTTTTTTCTCGACTCTTTAAAATTGAAAAAACAAGTTGTGTCAAAGCGTCTAAAATTCATCTAATTTGGAAACATACTTCCCCTTGATTTTTAGTTGATCGAGTAATCCGCAATCGTGGAAGAAATTCAATTGAAACCCCGTCATTCGTGGAGGCTTACGAGTCAACCGTCTTTGTCTCTGGAATCGAAGCTATTACGGACAAAGCGAACTCGTTTAACCAGTTCCAAATCTCCTGGTAAAGTTAGAACAAGTGTTCCAACAACATCAGAGACTCCGGTTACTCCAAACATTTCTGGTATCCCTGCGTATACAGAAGAAGTTCAGCAGCCACCGAAGGACAATAGTATTGATCCTAGTCTATAGGTAAACACTTGTATCACTGAACCAGTTCCATCTACAACCGGTTCGGAGAGTGTTGTTCCCTAAACATCTGTTGATGCAGATTCTATACCTTCTTCGGCACCAGAAATATTCTACGGACCTGACGGTCTACCCCTTCCACCTGGTCTGATTGCTATAGAAGAGATTGTGGAAGATCCTCCATCTAGTACTCCATTGCAATTTGGAGTCGGGATCACTCTGTATCCTTCTTCATCAGAAATTAGTCTACCGCCAGTGGAAGCTCCTGTTGAATCGCTGGGTAATCTTTTGGATAGACTAGAAATGTCTGAACAACTGTCAACATCTAGGACTGTGTCGTCTGACACTGGGACGACAGAACTTCCTGCTATCACTCCAACAATGTTCGTCGGTATACCATCTGTCCGAACTAGCTCTCAATCGCTAGAAGGAGCCCACTCATGGGCTATTTCGACGGTATGGTCCGTTCCTATTTGTTCATCCAGAATAATATCCGGAAACTCTTATGTTGAGTCTCAACAAATTGATCCATTTGGAGGTCAATTTGGGCAGTTCGGCCCTCAAGGGAAAACCATTCCCTTAAGTACCGAATTACCGCCGTATGGGGGGCAGTATACCCTTTCATTGTCCCCTCCGGGAGGACAGCCATATGGGAGTTCACAACAAAATTCGGGTTATGCTGGAATTACGTCAAGAGGTTGGGTACCGATACTACCTCAACAACTAAGAGTTGTATATTCGATGCAATAATGTTTACCTATGTCAAGTATACCAACTACGCCAGCTATTGTGACGGTGTCACAAGTTCAAGCGCTACCTGTTGTATGCCAATCTCAGGTTTCTCAGGTTGTAATGCAACAGCCTCTTGACCCTGCAACTCAACCACAATCACCGACTGGTGGAATGACACAGGTTCAAACGGGTACAATCACCCCTCATCTTGGTCAAACAGTTAGTATCGGGCAACAACACATGGCGTCACAACCGTGGCTAGTGCAATACCAACAACCACAGTGCCAACAAGTATACCAAGGTTCTGAGCAACAAATCTTTGCAAATAGTGGGCAACCGTATATTCAAAACGGTCAAAATCAACCATTCTACAATGGTCATGCCCACCAACCTTACCAAAGTTACCAGCATCAAATGCATTACTATGCAAAGACCAACTGCTTAGGCAATCCCATCTTATCCTGGGTATGCTTCACCTAACCTGAATCAACAGTTACCCTTCGTGGCGACTTTAGATTTACCTAATTTAAATCGGTTAACAAATGATCCAATCGCTTATGCCCCTTGGTGGCCAACGATTCCGAATAAACTTCCATCAGATATTCCTAAATTTAATGGGAATCCGGGTGAAGATCCGTCGAATCATGTGATGACCTTTCATCTGTGATGTTCATCAAACACCCTAAACGATGATTCGATTAGGCTTCGCCTTTTTCAGAGGACGTTAACTGGTCCGACAGCAAAATGGTATATCGAATTGCCTAGAGCTTCATTTGACAACTTCAGTACCCTAGCCACAACCTTTTTAACCCATTTTCAGTTACCGATAAGGTACGAAACAGGAACAAAACTTCTTACCAATTTCAAACAAACAACGCCACTCACATATCTGATCATATACATGAGTGGCAACGTCATCGTAGAATGGTAAAAACGTATGTTCCTGATCAGCTTTTAGTTGAATGGTTTATTAAGTCATTATTGCCTTCCATCACGGAAGATGTGGCGAAAGGGGGAGTTGTCACTGAAGAGCAGGTTATCGCTCGTGCACAATATTTGGACTTGATTTACACTCAGTCTGGCATGCTCTACGATAAAATACCTGACGCTCCTAGACCGGAATTCTCAGTCCCACACCCTCCTAAATCAAACAATGACTCTCATGCCAGCGATGGCGTGATTGGCGCAACAGACACGAAATCGACAAAGGCTACATCTAAAAAGGCCCGTAAGATTTCTAGTCAAAATGCAAAAGAGGAACTTCTTGCCTCGAAAGTAAATTCCGTATCGACAGATAAAGGCAAAGAAACCAAGCAACCAGGGGGCAAGAAGAAAGGAAAAGGGAAGAAGAAGAAACAGGAAGAATCATCACCTGAAAAATCTTCTGCAAACCCTTCTGGAAATAGGAAACCAAATCATCCATGCTTTATATGCGATGAGGATCATTGGACATCAGATTGTCCGTATAAAGCTGAGCTTAAAAAATTCTTCAAGAATACAAAGACCTCAGCAGTATTAACTGATCCGTTTCCGAATCCAGGAACAAATCTAGTTGACAGTGAAAATGCTTCCCCGTCTCAAGTGCTGATGTTGTCGGTTTCCAAACAACAAAATGATGCTTTGATATCGACAAGGAACAAAGATTACGGGAATCCACAACTATCGAACAACAAGGATAAAGATCAACCTAGTAGTTCGACAACAACTTTGACAGAAGTTGCGCCACCCATCATTCCTGAGTTGACAATAAAACCGCCAAAGTCGACGTTTAATCCTCGTGCTAGAGCAGCACATCATTATAATATAGTGGAAGATTTGGCCCAATCGCCATCCGCTATGTCGACCCTTGAGGTACTACAAAATTGCCCATCCCAAAAGCAAGCTTTTTTATCAGCCATCGGTGGGATAGACCCAAAGGATTCCAATCTTGTATCCTTTGATCATAAAGGATACGATCCTCAGTTACGAGCTCAACTAGCTTTCCTCGTTCAAGTGAAAGCCCTCAACAAAACTGTTCATCGAACGATTATTGATGAGGGGGCATCTACATGTATTATGTCGATGAGTTGCTGGAAAACTTTAGGATCTCCAACCTTGTCGCGATCTTCGACGACATCAAAAGCATTTGACGGACGAACATATACCCCATATGGTATTCTAAGTAACTTGAAGGTGGAACTAGGAGGGAAAACAGTAGAAATAGATGTTGAAGTAATCGATGGAATCTCGATTACAACATCCTACTGGGAAGACCATGGATATATGCAATGGCTGCTGTTGTGTCGACCTATTTTAGGAAGATTGCATTTCCCTTTCAAGGAGGGATTACAATCGTCGATCAACAAAACTTCCTCCCCAATGGTTCTCAAGTTACGGGAAGCATTCCAATGATCCATGGAAGCCCCCATTCGCTTCAAAATATCGGAGTAGGCCTACTAAAAGACCCTATATTAATGGGAACTTTTGCCCTTCCACCTCCAATCAATTTGGCGGAAGTAGCGTCGGTAGGAACCTGCAATATGATATCTTCAATTAAAAAGATCTCAAGAAACGATATCAACATGGATCATGCGCAGGTATTGCCTCCAAGCCCAACAGAAATATTGTAGCAATCAATGTTCCTAGCATGGGAGGCAAACCCAAATCAACGCTCATCAAGCGTTTGGATAGATAGGTCTAAGGAATATGGCACCCCTTCAGATCCTTGGTCGCGAGTGCATGTCACCGACGAGGGAATTGTTCAATCAATGATAATTGAAGGGGCACCATGGGAAGATTACCACCATCGTTCCCTTCTTCCGGATTGTGAAGAAAATACTCCTGATGACCTTTGTCATCCTTCAGTTTTTTATTTTCTATCAAATAATGTAAACACGGTGGATTCCGAGCGAAACTTGTCCAACATTGAAGAGACTATCGCCATAAATATCTCAACCAAAACAGATGTTGTAGAGAATATTTATGTTGGCAAATGTTGTTCTCCTTCAGAACTGGAAATATATAATGCTCTTTTTCACGAATTCAGAGATGTCTTTGCTTGGTCATATAATGAAATGCCAGGCATTGACTCGAGTATCGTTGAACACGAAATCAAGATGTATCCAGATGTCAAACCAGTACGACAACGACTACGGCAGGTGCACCCCAAGAAAGCCGTTGCCATCAAGGCAGAAGTTGAAAAACTTCTCCATGCTGGTTTCATTTACCTGGTTCCTCTAACCGATTGGGTATCGAATATTGTCCCTGTTATGAAAAAACAAGGAACAATTGGGTGTGCGTCGATTATAGGGATGTAAATCAAGCTTGTCCAAAAGACAACTACACTACACCCTTCATCGACTAGATAATTGATGAATGCGCTGGATGTGAAATCTTTTCATTTATGGATGGATTCTCCGGGTATAATCAAATAAATATCCGCCCACAGGACCAGTCAAAGACTGCATTTATTTGTCCGTGGGGCACATTCGCATATCGAAAATTACCCTTTGGTTTAAAGAACGCAGGGGCAACATTTCAGAGGGTGATGAATTATGCCTTCCATGACATCAAAAAAATCGTTCAACCATACCTCGACGACCTTCCGGCTCATTCGCGAAAGCGGACTGATCATCCGCAGCATTTAAGAGCGATATTTCTACATTGTCGACACTACAAGATATGACTCAATCCACACAAATGTGTATTTTGTGTCAGTTCTGGTCGTTTACTTGGCTTTGTAGTCTCGAAAGACGGGATTCGTCTCGAACCATGTAAGGTTTAGGCAATCATAAATTTGCCTCCACCTTCGAATTTGCTTCAGATTCAGAAACTCCAAGGGAAAGCAAACTTTCTGAGGAGATTCATTCCGAATTACGCCGAACTTGCTAAAGGTTATATGCGTCTTTTGAAAAAGGAAGTACCCTTTGTCTGGGATCAGGTTGCGCAAGCTTCCTTTGATGCTTTAAAAGAATCCCTAATGAAAGCATCATTAATGTACGCTCCTGATTATCAAAAAGACTTTAACCTGTATCTGGCTATAGCGGATACAACCATCGCAATGGTTTTAGTTCAAGAAGACAACGGAATTGAACATCCTATATATTATTTAAGTAAGAACTTAAATGATACATAAAGCAAATATTCTTATGTTGAAAAGCTAGCGCTCGCAGTTGTTCAAGCGATACAGAGATTTCGACACTATATCCTCTTTCGAAAAACTACCATTCTGTCAGATTGCAACCCCATGACTTATATATTGTCGCGACAGTTGCTGGGGGGCAAATATTCAAAATGGATAGCAATTCTACAAGAGTTTGATCTGGAATTTGTAAAATCCAAGTCAAAGAAAGCTCTGGTTTTCGCAGAATTATTATGTGATCTCCCATCGTCGTCCAACGATGAAACATCTGAAGAAACGATCGTGGACGAAAATTTGTTTCTGATATCTTCAAGCAATCTGTGGTATGGGGATATAATCATTTATCTCCAAACCCAAAAATATAGGCCAAATACCTCTCGCTCCGAACAAAAACGTATTCGATACCAAGCAAAAGACTACATGATCGTTGGTGATACACTTTACTGTCGTGGTGTCGATACAGTTCTGAGAAGGTGCCTCACCCATGAGGAGGCCGAAAAAGTCCTGAATGATTGCCATTCAGGCGCGTGTGGGGGGCATCAATCCGGTTATGCTACAGCGCAAATTTTTTTACAAGCAGGATACTTCTGGCCAACAATGTTCAAAGATTGCATAACCGCAGTCAGAAGTTGCCATGCTTGTCAAATTTTCGATAACAAAACCAGAAGACCACCCGCACCTCTGCAACCAATAGTTTCTGTTGGGCCATTCGCCAAATGGGGCATCGATTTCATGACATGTAACCCCACCTCGACCGGGGGCATGGGTATATCATAGTCGCAGTTGACTATTTTACCAAATGGGCCGAGGCGATGCCTACATTAGATAATACTGGTGAAACAGTTGCCCTCTTCTTTTTCAATCATGTAGTCGCCAGATTCGGCGTCCCACAAGCTATAGTCACAGATCATGGATCGCATTTTCGCAATCACATGATGGTCGAATTAGCTGCCAAATTAGGGTTGTCTCACGACAACTCTACTCCATATTACCTGCAAGCCAACGGACAAGTTGAAGCAATCAACAAAGTCCTGAAGTGCATGCTGCAAAGGATGATTGGAGTTCACAAAAGAAGTTGGCACCTAATCCTGTACTCAGCCTTGTGGGCTTACCGAACATCGGTAAGGAATGCAACCGGGTTTACACCTTTCCAACTGGTATATGGCCTGGAAGTAGTCTTACCAATCCAGTGCGAAATCTCATCCCTCAAACTCGCAATTGACCTTCTCCCCGGGACTTCAGAAGAGGAGGCTCGTTTCTTGGAACTAATCCAATTGGATGAAACTCATCGTGATGCCACTTTGGCTAACGAAGCCCATAAGAAACGAGTAAAGGCGCAGTTCGACAAGAATGTCAAACCCCGTGTCTTCTCAGAAGGTGACTTGGTCTTGCTTTATGACCAAGAATCCGATAAATTGGGGGCAGGTAAAGTCAAGTCTTTATGGATGGGCCCCTATGTTGTTAAACGAGTGTTAGAAAAAGGAGCCTACGAGTTAATGGATTATGACAGGATTCCACTGGCACAACCTCGTAACGGGTTGTACCTCAAGCGTTACTATGCGTGATTCAATATAGTAACCTATATGCTTTTGTTATGTTTTTGTTTTCGCTAAAGTATTTGTTTTGGTCAAGTAATCCACTTTTTACATTTATTGCAGATGTCAAACCTATTGGATTCATGTGTTGGATATGCCGACGGAGCGAGTCGTAGTTCGCGGAACCTATCTTCCGCGGCCTGGGCCATTTTTGATCCAAGCAGCGAGTTAGTAAGTTTCAGAGGGGTATGTATTGGTCGATCAACGAATAACATCGTTGAATATAGTGCGTTGATAGAACTTCTCTCTGATGCCATCACACATGGTATACGCCAACTGATTGTCAGGCTAGACTCAAAACTCGTCATACTACAACTCACTGGTATCTACTCTGTCCGAAATCCAGCTATTTATCGCATGTTCCTAAGGGTTAAGATTTTGGAAAGGCAATTTGATTTTATTAAATATCAGCATATTTCCAGAACCTTAAACACATTAACTGACTCATTGGCAAATTATGTGTTAGATAGACATTTGCAACATTTATAAAAAGAAGCATACCATCAATATTTGCATTTGGATCATGTAACTTAACCAAAATAAAACTTCGAAAATAAAAAATATATATATAATTGTTTATGGTTTACACATAATGTTCTGTAACCAAGACAAAATTGGTCAAATGACCCAAAACTCAAAACGCTAGGGGGCACCCTAGTCTAATGGTGCTCGTGATAGCAAGTCACAGCCCGTGCGATCATGCGTAAGATCTGAGTCCATCGTCTTGGCACACCAGTAGTATGCCGCTGCAACCTCAAGGGCAGCTCGTCAGTCCTCACATCTGGAATACCGAGAGTGAGGCCCTCGACCTGGTCCTGTAATGCTGTGAGAGTCTCGGCCACATCGAGGTCGCGAAGGATAGCCCTTCCAACAGCCTCTCCTGCTGGGGCGGCAGCTGGCACTCTCAGGCGTACTACTGGCCGAACGGGACCAAAATCTATATGAACACATGAGTTTGATTAGTCTTGAGAGAATAAAGCACAAGGACATTATTAAAGAAAAACGATAAACAGGAATATGGTCAAAGAATTTACCAATGGCACCCCATTGTTCGCCAGCTGGCAGTACTAAATCTGGGTCACCCCAGAAGTCCATACCAGCATATGGATACTCGGAATAAACCATCTCCTGACGATCGAACCACCCGAAGAAGGTATCAGAAAAGGAAATTTGAGACTGACCAGCATGCCTAGACATATGGTCGACCCATCTCTGCATACGTGGTTCAATCGGTGAAGGTAAATCGAGTGCAATATACTGCGGCTGCATCAGTGGTATCTTTTCCAAGGCAAAGGTGGTCAAGATGGAACCATACCCAAAGTTCTTCAACCTCCCACTCTTCACCTTGGTCAACTGTTCTTTCATCACAAGAAGTACTGCGTCACACCAGTTGAACACCTTCGGTTGGAGACATTCCAAGGCATACTGCATATAAGATCGGTTGGCTACATGAAGAGCCGCACCACCAGCCATCCTACCAAAAGTGAACAGAATAGTCCTGAGGGACCTGTCAGTGACATCACAGATGATGATCTTGCCGTCTTTACTCGGCTGAGATCCCTCTCTGCAATACCGGCGAACATAATCTCTCACAGATTCACCTCCTCGGGCCGAACCTGATAAAGAGATGGGGGCACCCCGCCTCGACAAGCCAGTCAAGAAATAGATGTCCACTACAGTCAAGGGGATGGATTTTCCCCTAATCTGGAACACCTGGTTGGTAGGATCCCAAGCATCGAGAAAATACTACAGCAAGTTGATTTGTTGTCTCATGCTAGAAATGCGGAAAAACTTCAGCAAGCCACAGTTCCGCAGTGCGTTTACTGTAACTGGATCATGTAAAGCAAGCATGTCCTCTTCTTCATGCTCACGTTCTCACCATGTAATAGTCATCTTGCTCCAAAAATCTCTGAAAACAAACAAGAGAAGAGTTAGATCCTGATTTTGGTAAGAGACAGGCAAAGTTTCCATCAAAAACTGTGCATAAACTTCCTTCCTTGCACCCATCGCACCTACAGTAGTGTTCTGGGTGCATTGCATGTCAGTTAGCCAGTAGACAGGCTAACATCCAACGCACCTTTCGATGCACAAGGGGTGCGCTGAAGCCAAGGTGAGTTTTCCAAACCCGGAGGATCAGAAAAACCAGGAATCAAGCTCAGAATGCAAAATGGAAAGCATGAAATGAAAGAGCTAAAGTTTAGCTCCTACCTGGTCCAAACGGCGCCGAGAATCGTCCACAGAATCTCCCGAAATCAGCTGATGAAAATCAAGGGGGGAAAAGCACCTCCAAAGCTCCAACAAACCAAAGTTCAAATGAAATGGTAAAATGAGAGGTAAAAGAACTTTTACATTATTTTTTACGTAGTTCGAGTAAAATATTAGTGTTCTAACTCATTTTTCAAACATATATTGCTCATTTTTAACTAGTTTGATGAAGCAATTGAAAATGCAATACAATCTTTGAAAGAAAAAAGATATTTATGGTAAAGTCAAGAAATGACCGTTCAATCAAGCAGTTTTAGCACATAGTTCAAGCTCGTTAAAAAATAAACATAAGTCATGAGCAAATGTTTCTCCCCGCGTTTAAGCTCATTAAAAAATGAACTATTTCCCGGTAAATAACCATCGTGAATGTAGTACTTCAGCCTTTAAAGCCTTGGTCATGTTCTCATCATCACCTCCACTCTGTATTGGCCGATCATTCACCTCCACTCTGTATTGGCTGATCATTCACCTCCATTTGATTGTTTATCCCTTTTGAGGAACAGCTGCGAAGAGTGATCCCACTAGCCATCCTTGTAACACTGCCGTGATTGGAAAATTCCAAACCTTACCTGGAATCAGCTGCTACCCAATTTTATCACTCGTTCCTCAAAAGACGAGTCTGCTTTAAGCTCTTTTCAACTGACTCGTAAAATATGAAAAGATTGTCGAGCCATTGGCCTCTCCAGCTCGTTAAAGGGACCGGAAGTGCTATCCCTCCTTTAGATTTTAATCTTTTTGGACCTGAGGGATTATTACACAAAAAGATCGAGCCCTTGTTTTGTTCGACTCATTAAAAGTATCGAAAATTCATCCCTTCTGTATTGTTTTATACTTTTTCGGACTTAAGGGATTAGATGACGAAAAAGGAATTTTGGAGTTTCCTTTACGTCCCTTTTCAGACTCTCTAAAATTGAAAAGGGTCGAGTTATCTTTGTCGTTAAACTCGTTAAAACTTGATAGCGACAAACTTGTCCATAGCAAACAAGAACGAGTTTCACTATCGCTAGGCTCGTTAAAACATAGCGATGGGTTTTCCCGAAGGGAAAATTATAGAACAAGCATATGTTATCCTCCTCAAGCTTGACAAAAATAAAGAGGTATTGGTCAGCAATGACTGGGGAAAAATTGGGAAGAAAACTTGAAGAAACTTTGTTGGTAGCAAGTCTCTCTTGAACATGACACTTTCACTCCGCATCCAAGTCAGGTTGGGTTGTTTCATTCACCGGTCACATCACCATGGTCCCATCACACCATCCACATTTGGGGTTAATGCTACCAATCCATCACGTCAGTGTCACCGATATGTTCAAGAGAAGTCATTCAGAGAATTCAACTGTGTCTCACCTGCTACAATACATTTACACTCCATTCTTTCATGACCGCCACCCTGAACCTTATGTCATCAGATCGTTTTCACCTCCATTAAAATCATTTGCTCCGTTCCGTGTCATTGATGTGGGATTCATTAAGTCCCTCCTGTGACGGATCGCTTCTTGTCGACATCAGCTCATTATCCAAGAAGTCGATCTAGGAACACCCCGTTCAGTACTTTGAAGCTTTCATGCCTCAATGGCAAGTTTCTCACTTCCGGCGACAGGTTTACATCAATGGCCTTCGACCGAAAGATTTTGCGTGGTGTTCGATGCCAAGTCCTTTATTCACACCACGTGAATTGTACTGCAGTACCTTGAGGGTCATTATCATTATCGGTGATTCCTCTCGCGCCTGTTAACAGCTTACATCATTGGCTAGTAATCAGGCGATGGCTTTCCATGTTCGACTCCAGAACATCTCTCACATGGATAGACTTGTACTTCGAGTGAAGATCGAACGAGATTGAAGACCCCGGATCTAGTTTCATCCATCCAGGCTGCGATATATATTCAGGGAAATAAAGACATCAAATGTACATCATTGTTGCACAGATAATCATCCAATCAAAGGGATGATGGCTCTACCAGAATCATCAGTCTACACTCAGACGATTGTCTGTCCTATGTACATGAAAATGAATTTATAAAGCTGAGCATGGGAATGCCCGCCTCAGCTAGATCATGAAAATATTATGAAGATAATGTATTGTATTGTATCTTATTACAGGTCTCCTCCCAGCTTGAAAGAACTTCGGATCCTCATAATAAATCATTTCACCCGACATCAAAAGATTAACGACCTCATGCTTTAGGGGGCAACTGTTATAGACATTTTTGGGCATTGCAACCCCAAGCATGAAATGTCCACAAACCAAGAGCTCCTAAGTCCCTAAAAGTGTTGTTCTAACCCCTAAAGGAACAAGGTCAACTGATTACAACTTCTCCCAGAAGTTCTCCATGTAAAACTGCTCAAATCTGGTCAAAACATGATCATTTCAGCTGCTCCATAGGCAAAGTTCTTTGCATCTCACCTAAGTACACTCTTTGGGTGCGTTGCATTTCGAAAGGCCCTTCTATGGGGTGCGATGGGCGAGAAGTGACAAATGGTAGTGTCAATCCGCGAGGTGGAGAGGCATGGAATCTTCCAGAAACTTCTCCTGTGACACTTGCCTCTCTGAATTCGACCAAGGATGAGTAAGAGATCATCAATCTCCAAGTGGAAGCAAGAACTATCAGAGGGAAGACACTAATCAAATCACAAGCTGACTCATCTCCCTTACAGATATTTATATATGGATCCCTCATCCCAGAGATCCAGAGGCTGGAATTTTGCATCTTGTAAGAAATTACTGTTGGTTTCTTGAGACAAAATCATAGTGTTGGGTGATCTAAGCTTTGTATGAGGTGAAGAAGGGCTTACTTGCTGAGAGGATGATGCTGGGTCAGAACAATTGGTTGTAACTCCCTTGGCTCTTTCTTGATTATCAATAAAAGCTATTCAAGTTTTCCTCCATACTCTTGTGTCATTTATGTTTTATGCATTTGTATGGTCAATTTACATCTAATCCTAGATCGTTTATGATTATAGATTCATGTTCTTGTATAGTGTTATGCTACTGTGATCCTACAGGTACTCTGTGAAGCTGGGCGTACAAGGAGCAAGTAGCGAAAGACTATCAAGAGAGAGAGGAATCGAACTAGGAGATAAGCGCAAGACAGAGGTTGGTCTTCTTTGTTCTTCTCTCATCTACATTTCATAAAGGAAAAACGAAAGTAGCTTTACTTTGTTTGTTTCTAAGGTAGCTACCACACCTTAGTGGGATAAGAAGTTCTGTGTAGACACTTTTCCCTGTAACACCACTCCATCACCTTCGACATCCTTGAACATCACCGCATATGTCTCCATATCTGATTCCTTCATATCCTTCTCCAAACTCAGTGCCGAAACATGCTGCACCTTGACTTCCCTCCTTTGCCTATGAGTGGGCAAAGTCCAATTTTGTGATTGTCCAACCAGCACCACCTCATCACAGAAGGGGACAACAATAGCCTTGTTGCCCTTCAAGAAATCATGTCCGAGTATCATATCAAAGTCGTTCATCTCCATCACTGTGAAGTCCAACTAACCCTTCCAGTCTTTTATCTGCACAGGTACTTCGTGTAGCAAACCCGCCACTTTAGCTCTAGAGTTCACTGCCTTGAGTTCCACATTCGATGGGAAGATCATCAGTCCAACCTCTTTTGCCAACCGTGTCGTCATGAAGTTA
The DNA here is from genome assembly GCA_031772625.1 of Pinus tabuliformis. Classification (NCBI taxonomy): domain Eukaryota; kingdom Viridiplantae; phylum Streptophyta; class Pinopsida; order Pinales; family Pinaceae; genus Pinus; species Pinus tabuliformis. Next base: position 1,254,327,676 of record CM062807.1, on the reverse strand, counting down.
TGAGTGGCCCCCGTGTCCACCAGAGCTTGAATGGTCTTGCCATGAACCATCAAGTCTACGAAACCCAGACTGTTCATCCACGATTTCTCCATAACTCTTCCCTATTCATCAAGCTTCTTCAACCCTAAATCAGCTTCACCTGTCATAAGCAACGGCTTCACCACCTGTGAACCTGCTCTGGTACCAACTGTCATGCCCCCAATTCTTTTTTCGTTAAATTGGCCGGGTGCGGCACCGCCTAAGTTAATAACTTTATCCATCGTTAATTAACTTTACGAACTACGCCTTCAACAATTCATAATAAACATGAATTAACATTACTAATGTGCGGAATCCATTAATAATACAACAACGATAATAATAAGCCAATAATATAAGAGAAGTAATCTTTTTTATTATATAAGATAAAGATTACAATGACCAGGAGCCGCGCTCCACCGGTGTTCATAAACAAGGCGGGCGCCCGCCCGTGCAAGAGCGCACGGCGGTCTGCCTCAACCTTCAACCGAAACAATATACAACATACACAAGTTTGCCCAACGAGTGGGCGCACCCATGCACGACCCGCGCCCGTTCACAACCCAACAATGTATCAAGACCGGCGGGTGGGCGTCCGGCGCACCCTCCACCCGCACTTCAACCACACACCCAACCGCCTTATCAGCACGTCCTGCCTTGCCCGACTCGGCAGGCGCATCCACATATGTGACTACGGTTCAAGTGCGATCTGCGGTAGTGTAGACTTCGCACCTCTTGTGCGCACTCCTTGTTGTGTGAAGAGTTGTGCTAATTCGATGCCCCAAATGAGCGCACATCCCATGTGTATATACGCTCCCATGGTGGCGACTTCTCTCTCGGCCGACTCTTCATTTCACTGCGTCGTTCATCATAGGTCGTCGCTCTATGTGTGGTCGGCCCGCCCATGGTGCGGGACCGCCCCACCCAACGCGCCCATCTCATATGTTCGCCCATGGTCGGTTCATTCAGCAAGTTCGCCCGACTTGCTTATAAACGACGGATCGCCATTCGCCCCTTATAATATATGTGCGCCTTGGTTCACCATCGCGTTTTTCTTTGCCTTAGTCAATTTTCGCGTCGGGAGGGCGCACGCGCCCGTGCACGAAACTGCAGGGCGTTACACCAATCATGTGGGGACGGCTTCTTTTGTGTTTGAGTTGATCCCATCTCTCTATTTTTTCTTCGGAATCACTGGTGCTATCGATGGGATTTTAGGGCTTGTGAAGCAAAAAAACTTTGGTTTGCTTATTAATGGACTCTACCTAACAGGCAAACCCGATGATGATTATAGAGTGATGGAAAGTAAAGTTAGAAGATTACAACTATCTAGTGTTCATTATTTTCTCCACCCGCTGTTAGAATGGCAATGGATCTTTCTGGTCATTGCCGGGACTTTTGTATGACGCTCACGAATCAGCGGACATCCTCTTCGTGGCCGAGACTTATGCAAGCCCTGTTCGACCTCTCCCAGATATCACCGGTTACCATTAGTTCTCAGTTTGTAGGCAGGAGACGAGGAGTTTGGGAGGGGTAAGAGGATCAAGTGGAGTTGCTTGTTTCACTAGTGACTCACTTCGGAACAGGGTATCTGTGGTAGTTGAAGACGATTTTGCCAGGTTTATGTGGATTTAGGTTAGCGTTGGAGCTTCTCGTCCGAGAGACATCTACATTGCAATTTGTTACTTTTCCCCGGCCTCTTCACCATTTTCCATCCATAATGGCTCAAATGGGGACCCCTTTATAGATTTGTACACCGGCATCAACCAATACTTTGCTGTTGGGGAAGTCATACTGCTAGGTGACTTAAATGTTCGTACTAGAGATCTCCAGATCCCTCTCCACGATTGATCAGAGGACATGTTTTGTACCCAGGGGATAGATCCAGATTCAGTTGGGCTTCACCGGATATCAGATGATGCTTTGGGGCCCACAATAATTTATGGTAAGCATCTATTGCAGTTGGGGGAATCACAGGAGTTGTTAATTTTAAATGGTCTTCCCTGTTTCCCAGACTCTCGCTTTTTCACGTGTTGGCCATATGGCCGGGGTGCAAGTGTAGTTGATTATGTCCTCGCTAGCCAGAACTTGCTCCCTTTTATTCACCATCTCTTGGTCTCCCCCATCCCGCTTGCTGATCATGCACTTCTTTCCTTCTCTCTCCAGTTTGACCCTCCCATACCACCCCATCCTTCCCCTCGGGGCCCACCCTAAACCACCTTTCAATTTGATGAAGGCAACCTTGACATCTTCTCCTCTACTTTACGCAAGATGCTCCCATCAAAAACCCAGTGCTCTTTGCTTGATTCTGCTTCCACTAAATACACCCATCTTTCATCTGCCATTTGGGAAGCAACACTCAAATCTTTTCCTCGCTCCACTCGTTCCACTTTCATCTCCCGAAAAGTTGGATATTGCCCCATGAACAAATGGTACGATGATGAATGCAAGACTCTACATCGAGAACTTCGATATGCCTTCACCCAGTCTCAACCCTTTTACCCTGACCTCAAAACTTCTTCCCATTGTCTCCTTCGTTGCAAGAAACAACTCTTTGTCTCTCATAGAAGACGAGAACTTTCTGCTTTCCTTGCCCACTCCCCTAAACAATTCTGGCATACCATCCTTCCCCGATGCTCCCCTCTTCCATCTAACCTCGACCCTACATCCATGTTCTCTCACACTTCCAACCTTTATGATATTCCGGGGCAGGGCCAAGTTCATGTTACCTCCCCACCCCCTTCCTGTTACCTATTCTCAGACAAAAATATTAGAGAGGCCATTTGGGTGATGAACAACAACAGAGCAACCGATGAGGAAGGCTACCAAACAGAGTTCTTTAAACACGGTTTCCGTGCTTTGGTTAGTTACTTGGTTGATCTCTTTAACCATGTAGTTTGTGAAGGTTTTCCACTCTCATGGTCACACCACATCATCCATCCGATCCATAAATCAAGCTCCAGCTCAAATCCTAATAACTACAAAACGATCATGGTGGGCCACATGTTCTCGAAGTTTTATGCTACTATTCTACATAGGAAGCTCTCCAGTGACCTTGAGCAAAGACAACTCAGAGCTAGGGGACAGGCAGGTTTTCGACCAACTCATCAGACCATTGACCACATCTTCACCCTCCGCACCATGATTGAGGAGGCATGACATCGCTCTTCGAAAGTCTATTGTTGTTTCGTAGATTTTCGGAAAGCTTTTGACTCTATTCCGAGGGAAGCCTTACTCCAGAGACTCAGAGATATTGGCATCTTGGCGACCCTATTGACAGTGATTACACGCCTATATGAGTCCGTCCTTGGTTGTATTCACATGGTTCATGGGATGTCTAATTTCATCCGAAGCACGATTAGGGCTAAACAAGGTTGCCCATTGTACCCTACCCTATTTGGGATCTATATTGATGAGTTGGAGGCTTTTCTACACGAGCATATCCAGGACGCTGATGGTTGCGTTCTTCACCAGGTCATGATATCTATTCTACTCTTTCCTGACGACTTGGTCCTCTTCTCCTCATCTCCAGAAGGATTACAGAGGCAGTGGGATGCCTTAGCTCTGTTTTGCGATCTTCGACAGTTGACGGTCAATAAGGGTAAAACCAAGGTTATGATCTTCAATGGGGTGAAGAAAACTTTGGACCTTCACTTCCTATTTAGAGGGGAGGAGGTTGAGATCACCAGCACATATACGTACTTGGGGGTGCAATTCTCAAGTCCCCGCTTCAGTTTGCGATCAACGCTTCAGCCTTAGATCAACAAAGGATATGGATCCTTAGCCCTTCTCGAGAGACGGTGCTTTCGACATCACTTCTAGGACATCTCGTCCAAGATGAGCCTCATGGACACTTTGATTCGTCCCACTGTTCTATATGGCTCAGAGATTTGGGGACCGTATTTATTTGAGTTGGATTAGGCCTCAGTTGAGAGAGTCCAAACTCTTCTTCTCCGCTACATCATTAGATGGAAACAGACATTATCTCGACACATCATCCTTGCAGAGTTTGGAGCTCAACCCTTTCGGCTTGAGACAGTTTTCAGTTTGGTCTCATTCTTGCATCGTGGAGATTTCCAGACTCGATAACAAGTAGGGACCATTACCCTTACTTGGCATATTGCTCTTTTGAGACTATTGCTCGTTCTACTCCCTTGGGCTGGGTTAGCTGTTGGTTTACAGGAGTTTTAGATCTCTTAGAGTTAGTGGGCATTTAGTTGGATCGTCTCCCTCCTTTCTGATATTCCTTGGATGCTCCTGGTCACCTTCTACCTACTAGACAAGAGTTGAACAAGATCACCAGGGAAGACATCTACAGGCAATTCATCCAGGTCACCTGGGTCAATCCTCTGGGAGGGTTGCACCCAAAGATGGCATTCTATGCTGAGCACTTCTTGGAGTTGAGAGACGGGCTCATTATTCGACCCCAGTATATGTTTCACCACTGGATGCATGCTCTTCGCATTCCTCTAGACCAATTCAAAGTAGGTTCTCATAGACTTTGGGTAGAGACGGACCACCAGAATGATAGACCAGACAGAATCTGTCAGGTATATCATTTACAGGAAGTAGAGATCGAGGTGCACTTTATTTTTGGATGCCCTATCTACTACGAGATTAGAGGAAGGTTCCATTGCTTGTTCAAAGACTCTAAGACCCTTATAGACTTTTTCAGGTACCCCGATCAGAAATGTTTGGCCCTATATATGCAGGAGACTCTCAGGTTCCGAGCGCATATTCTTCAGCCTCCCATCAGACTAGACCCCACACAGAGGAACACGACATTTTTCAGAGTACTACCTTCAGGCAAGGGCACAAAGAGAACGATTGATACCGTTTCATATCTAGAATATAGACCAATGAGAATCTGTGGAACCTCACCCCACCACACGAGACCTCAACATCTAAACCGGCTCAGATCCGTCCCTGGGAGACGGACTAGGTCCTCCAGACCTCAGCAATGCACAAACTCCCCCAAAGAATGAGTTAGTGGACAGTCTGCACCTCCCACTGACCCTTCATCAGGCCAACAAACTTTGCGGATTTTTTTCAGTGCTCTTCAGTCAGTCTTGGATGTTAGGAGAGATGGGTCTGATCCTCTTCGTCAGGGCATTTCATACATTGTATCTTTTATGTTCCTGCATTGTACCTTTTATATTAATGCATTGTATTTTTTATAGGAGACCGTTGGTTCTCCCGCATTTTATGGACATCATTGTACTCAACAGTCCCTGTGACCTACTTTGTGATCATTAGTTGGACATAAATATAATTAGCTTATCTTATCTACCAATCAAATGCATAAATATACTATTAGCACTGCACAATAAAATGAAAATGAAGATTTCTCTAAAAAAAACATATTTTAAACCAAAGCACATTGAAATGACTCTATGAAACGGTACAGAATGAATATAAAATAATGAGCAAGCAGAAAAGATGGAGTATGAGATTTTAAAATCATATGAGACTGGAGAATGAATGACGAACCTCTAACAATTTGGATTGAATGTTGAATAAGTCCAATATGTTGGTTGCAAGTCTATGTAGAGGCCTCTTGTTAGTTGTTACAACCTAACAGAGGATGTTGGGCCCAAAAAACTTAAGCTACAGATTTTTGGGCTCAAAAAACTTAAGCTACAGATTTTTTTGGTTGAAAGTTGGCAGTATAAATTTTGGTAAAGATCATACATATTTTTTCTGGGTTGAAATTTGACAATATAAATTTCAGTAAAAATCATGAAGTTTAATTGTTTAAAATGTATTTTTGAATGCATAAATAGATTCAGTACTCAGAAAAATCCCAAAACACCGTAGATTACATAGTTGAAACTTACCATCCCAAAAATTCCCTGGCAAATTTCAGATAAAATTGACCAGAAAAAGACAAAGATGTAGTAATTAGACTACACTAAAAAAAATCCCACAATAAGAAATAGGTGGATGGGCATCTAGCAAGGATTGAATGTGCCCATGAAAGACAGTATGCAGAACCAACCTTGTGGCAGCCAGTAATAACGGACATACATTCATACATATAGGTACCGGTCCACGAGAACATATTGTATCCTGTACAACTGTTATATGTGATTCCGTTATGCATTTGAGTGATATTGCATGTGAATAGATCTGACACAGTGACAAGTATGCTTTTCTTTGATGGTTGTACTGGGTAATTAGCACGATTGTGATGGTCGTGTAAGTATCTCAAGTTACTGAAAGGCTCGTTGTTTGAGAAAGCCAATCAATACAAACTACCAACGGAAATGGTACCACTTTAGATGACAACAAAGAATGGTGAAACAATACGGAATCAATAAAAGACTTGTACCTGTTTGAGAAAGCCAACCAATATAAACTTCCAATGGAGATGGTAACATTGGTACCAGTGTAGATGACCATAAATAATGGTGAAACAATACATAATCATTGAAAGACTATTGTTTGAGAAAGCCAATCAATACAATCTACCAACCAATACAAGCTACCAATGGAGATGGTACCGCTGTGGATGACAAAAGAGAATGATGAGACAATAAGGAATCATTGTTGTACTACATACTGGTAGGAAAGAGCACTGAGGATGATGGTATTCCAAGGGGGAGAGATATATGATACTAAATCAGGAATAAGATGAAATGACATGATGGAATTGATCAGTGTCAAGCCATTGTAATGCATGGTTTCAAGTTCATACAATGAGCTAGGATGGATGTTACCATGGTAAAGAATATTCAAAAAGAAGGTTGCTACAAGGATCGTGATACTACAAGAGGGGAAGGAAAGTGAGGTTCACGAGAAAACGTTTTGTTGTTATTTTTGCTGTCTCTTTTCCTAAGTTCTCCCTAACCTATCAACTTAGTGCTTGATCTAAATTGATCTCCCTAACCTATCAACTTAGTGCTTGATCTAAATTGACGAGACTTTTTGAAAGGCAGTTGTTGTCCCTGCAAGAGAGTATATTTTGTGCATTTTCTTGAGAGAGCCCTTCCATTATCTTCCTGCTCTTCCATCCAAAGTGATTTCGTTTATGTGGTTATTTTGGGCCTTGGTTATTGGAATCTATGTATGAAGTTACCATTGCCATCATTATAAAACATACCATAGAATTACATGATGAAAGGTTAGTGTGAGCCTATGGTGAAGGGGGAAATTGTTGATCTTACGAAAGGATAACCGGGATGGTTATCAGGGTAAACCATGGCTGGCTGGTTTTTAACATTGACTAGAGCAAGTTGTAAATCTAACACCGTATTCTTGTGCCATGTATTAAGCCAAGGGTATTCCACTCTAAGAATTGCTATAGAACAAATGGAAGACCAAAATTTTCTTGCCTGCAGTAGAAAACTGGAGGGAAAGGGAAATTGTCCAGGCACTACATTACACAGAAGGGGTTCCTAGTGTTGCGTTGAGATGTAGAGAAGAAAATATAAACATTTGTGGGACAGTGTGATTGTTGGAGTAGTTACCTTGTTGAGTTTGATATTATCTAGCTAGCTGATATAAGTTTTGAGGGCATTGTGGGTTGGGCTAAGAAAGCCAGATTAAAAACCCATAGGAGTTCCTTCACCCTAGGGTATCATGGCTTTACTCGGAGGAAAAATTGACTGCTGAATCATACAATTTGGCAGTGAATCGCTACTCAATGAGGACATTGACTTGAACAGAGATAAACATTTGTGATTATATTTGTGTTATGTTTTTATTATATTATTATATTCAATTATATGAATGCAGTCCATAACATATGAATTTTGTAACTGGATTAATTAATTGTATAAAGTACTCGAATATTCACATTTAAATCTTTTCCAAGTACAAGCGATATGAATTATACAATTGTATTTGCATGCAAGCTCTGTTATCATTGTTGTTAAAAGATGAACTGAAATCATCGTTAGAAATATGATAGGTTGAATAAAGGAGATTTTATTAAGGGAAGACTGTGTGGGTGCATTACAAACACTACCATACCTTGTACCTTGGAAGTGTAAAACCAGCAAAATGTATAGTAAAATAGAGTAGAGGAATAAAATCACTTTTAGCCACACAATGAGTATACAAAGCCGTGATCATATGCGAGAGAATTGTGATGTAATTATGATCTATTTAATGAGAACGAGTAAACATTTTTTTTTGTGTGACTCTGTTTTCGAAGGGGTGTCCTTTGTTGCATCCATAGGGAAGCTTAAATCCCTCGAACAGTCTAATGGGTTTTTAGTAAAGCACGTGATAGCACTAAAGAAAGTGGGAATGGGGACTTGGGATTGCATCCCAAATAATGATGTGGAAGAGGATGAGACAGTGAGCGAAGAAAATGGTTTAGTCATAATGATGTGCAAGAGGATAAGACAGTGAGCGAAGAAAATGGTTTAGTCAAAATGGATGTTGTGGAAGAGTGGTGCACATAAGCTTACCACGCTCTTTATCTGCTTTTTCTTCCCATCATTATTGTGAGTGTTTCATTTTGTTTACAACTTCTGATATATTGAACTGATATATTGATTATGTTCAAGCATTTTTGTTTAGAATACTAAAGTGGTGTACTAGGTACATCCTTGATTTTTCCAATGCGGTTTGTGGTAGATGTTAAATGTTACTTTCGTTGATGAATTGGAAATATAGTAGTTAATTAAAGTACTTATTAAAGAGATATGATACTCATGTACATGGGTTATAATTATATAATAGGAAAAAATTAGTATTATCGTAATTTTTTATTTATCATTTTTATAGTCATTTATACTAGCTTAACCATATAAATTAAATGACTGGAAAATACTGATATCATATATCTCATATTGCCCAAAAAAATCATAAAAATTAACTAAAACATAACTTTATTTTAAATTATTTTAAGCATAATTACATTAAAAAAACATATAACAAGAAAAACATAGTAAAGCAATACTAACTAATAAAGAAAAACATAGTAAAGCAATACTAACTAATAAGAGTTTAGTGCCACAAATAAAAATTAAATATGACATTTTTTATTGTATTGAAAAATAAAAATAGCACAACTACCTTTTAGATAAATTTCAACTTTCCGTTTAAATTAAATCCCTACCATCCATCTAAAAATTATTAATAATTACATTAAAATTCTCAAAACCCTATTACCATTCCCAGATAAACAATAGAGAAAATTGAAAATTGCAGTCTCCAACTGCTAACCATCTTGCCAGCCTTATAAAAAAATGACTGATTATTTATCCCCTTAACCAGAGATCTAGGTTTTGGTCTTCATTCCTTTCCATCAGCAGCACGAAGAGAACCTAGTTGAACAGGGGCTTGAGTGCCAACCACCTTGGAAGACCCATAGATGGAGAGATCAATTCCCTGAGCCTTTTCCTTCTCAATTTGTTCCTTGATCCAGAAATATGTAATTTTCAAGCCATCCTGCCAAAAACAAAAGGAAACAAATGTGACTCTGCATCTTTCTTTCAATGCACAAGGGAAAATGCATTGCAAGGAGTTTAACAATCTGAAAATCTAATGGCTAGAACCTTACCTTCAACTTCATGGTTGGCGCCCAGCCTAGCTTTTCCTTAATCAATGTATTGTCAGAATTCCGACCACGTACACCCTCTGGCCCAGGAATGTGATGTATTGGCAACATTTTATTCTCAAAGCTTGACACCATTTCAGCCATCTCATTCATGCTGACCATTTCATCACTGCCAATATTCACTGGCTCTCTGAAGTCTGATTTAGTCAACCTGGCATATCAAAATAAAGATTTCTGAGAAGAAACAAAGATGAATCTGAATAAACAGGTAGCGAGAATTAGATCCAAAACTGAATTTCAAAAGCCATTCCAAGTTTTGGTACCTTAAGACACCCTCCACACATTCGTCAATGAATGTAAAGGATCGTGTTTGCTCACCATCTCCCCACATTTCAAATCTAACAGTAGATGTGATTGTCTTCCTACAAAAGGCAGCAGGAGCCTTCTCACGGCCACCTGCAGTGGCAAATGAGTTTATCAACAAAGGGAACATAAATATGAGCATCCTACAATCATTACAATTTTCATAACTTACCCTTCCATGTGCCAAAAGGACCATAAATGTTGTGGAAACGTCCTATCCGGCATTCTATACCAAAGTCCTTGGTGTAGTGTGTGCACAATTCTTCTGTGGCAAGCTTTTCCAAGCCATAGGCATCTTGAGGCTACAGAGCAATCAAATCATTAGTCTCTAAACAGTTTAAGTGAAAATGAGCTTTAACAGCTTAATCCAGCATAAGACGATTCTTGTATCTGGGGAAGCAGGCTGGATCTAACAATTGTAGTACAGGAATCACAAGCTAGTAACTAACAAATCAGTTCCTATGATAAACCAGGTCCTATGGAGTTACATCACTTCTCCAAGTTACAGAGGCCCCGATATATCTAGAGTGTACCACTGGCAAATCAGAGTGTCCTACTTCAGAGGTGTACTCTTACAGTAACCTTCTGAATTTTCAATTAGCTAAACATTCAAAAGTAACCTTGAAATCAGTCAGGACTACCGTAAACGCTTTTCATCAAACATCCAGCCTCTTCCTAAACAAATTTCAGTACTCAGCTCTTACATTTCCGGCCTCTTCCTAAACAAATTTCAGTACTCAGCTCTTACATTTCCGGCCTCTTCCTAAACAAATTTCTGTACACAGCTACTACATTTCCAGCCTCTTCTTAAACAAATTTCAGTATCAGCTCTTACATTGCCTTTTGACCCAAAATGCTATGCGAAATAGCACCGAATAGCATTACCAGAGTATTAAAGCAATATATGGCTACATACCTCAGCTGGCCAAGCATCAGACTCCTTCAAGCTCACATTGGTCTCCAATTGTTTGAATTCGGGATAAATGCATGCACTAGAAGCATAGAAAAACCTGCAGAGAAACAAATAGAGAGAAGTTTAAAATGGATCTAAATTGACATAATCATAAGCAATAACAAAAACAGACATCAACCAGAAATGAAATGGAAAGCCAATGTGCAGAAACAAACCAAGGTCTCACCTTTTAACACCATTGATTCGCGCAGCTTCAAGCATGTTGAAACTGATCATGGTGTTGTTGTACATGATAACAGAGTGATTAGACTGTATGAATCCCATACCACCCATGTCTGCGGCCAAGTTGAAAACATGGTCGACTCCTTTCGTAACAGCCAAGCAATTGTCCATAACTCTCAGATCGACGAGATGGAATTCATTGCAGAACATATCCTCAGTCATGTGCTCGTTCTTCTTCCAATCAGAGGCAATAATGTAATGCCCTTCAGATTTCAATCTCCGGGCAATATGGGAGGCAATGAACCCACCAGCTCCAGTGATGGAAATTTTCAATTTTTCACTTGGCCAGTATAGCTCTCTATCCAGATTCTCATAGGTGTATTCTCCATAGGTCATTCCATCAGCTCCAATGCTTCCCATGGTGCTCAGTGAAAGGAGGATATGCAAGAAGTCTGCAATAACACATCCAGAGTAAGATATCACTCCATGTTGAAATAAATGGCAGCCAAGAAGAAAACCATATTAGGAATGTCCAAGAAAGCACTTGGATTCATAACCCGCAATGCAAAAGTAGATCAGAACTACTGAAATTCAATGGAATTCTTGGTCTAAAATGGAGAAGAAGCACTCGTGACCATGACCCAATGGGCTCTGGACAAAAGAAAATTGCAAATACTCAAATTACCAATTTTTTTGCAAAATTTAGAAAATCCACCTCTAAATTCGTGAAATATTCACTTTAGCCAAGAAACCAGAACACAGAAACCAGCTTTTAAAAATCGGAAAGCTGAGATAGAACTTCACCAATGATCCCAACAAAAACATGAAATAATTTCAAAAACCAATTACGCTTATAAGAACGCCATGAGTTACTCTTAAAAGCCTGATTATTAGATGGCACAATACACTGCTGAAGGTTTAATGATTGGCTACTAAAAACTTCAATACTCAAAGAGTCACAGCTAACAACTTCCTAATTGATTATTAAAAACATCAATATCAGACTAAGAAAAGCAGCGCCAGAAACTTTCATGATTAACTGTTATGAGCAGCAAAAGACTGAATTTGAAAAAAACACACAAAGGGAAAGGGAGTTAATCATAACAGAGGAGGACAGACCTCGATACAATGGAAGATGAAATCTAAGTTAATGCCCACCTGAAATCTATGAAGAACTCACACCAATACACCCATCAATATATAGGGAATTTGAATGCTGATCTGTGGTGAAATATTTGAGCACCCCCGATTCTTTCGGTGTTTTTTATGTCTAAAGAAGGACACTACGTAGTACGGAGCACGTTTTTACCATTAAAAGAATTTAAACTAATAGAACTTGTCAGAATTTTACCATTAAAAGAATTAAAACTAAATAGAACAGAAGTTGTCAAAAGTTATGGCAAAAATAAATAGAACTAAAAGTCGCCTTAACAAAAAAGCTATGACAAAACAACAGCCTCTCTCGACACGGGACAGTTACTACTCTCTCGACATGGGACAGTTATGCTAGTGTTTTAAAGTGAAGTGAAGTAAAGGGAAGGATGGAAATTATATATATATATGATTATAATTATATTGAATTAATAATTAGAATATATAATTAGTTTTTAATAAAAATGATTTTTAATTAGTATTTTAATTTTGTATTTAATAAGTATTAAGTATTAATTTTTTAAGTAAATATTTTTGAAGTGTAAAATTTAAAAAAAGATTTTTATTTTAAGAAATTAAATTTTTGTTTACACTTGATAAATATAAAATTAAAATGGATCTGTTATATATTTATATATAGTCGTCTATTTTTTATATATATTAAAAAAAATTGTTTAACTAATAAACAAAATGACAATTTTTTAAGATCTTAATCATACCTATAATGATATTTATATTGGGCATTTTTCTATGACATGTTTTATAATTTTTTCATTTAATTTCAATGTAATATGCATAATTATTATATATTGTAAATTTTGAATTTTTATATACTTATTAATCAAATTTATATATATTTCACATTCATATATTTAAAAATATTTCTATTTTTAATTATATATTTATATTTCAGTTATAGTTGTACCAGATTCAAAAGTGCAAAGCACACTTGGAACATCATGAAAGATAAAGAAGACTGCTAAATTGCTCAATAGGGTAAGATTATATATCTTACAAAATATTAATAAGCAATTGAATATTATTTTAGAAACTTGGGATGTTATTTTTTATTTGAGGAATCTCTCACAATGAATTCCCCCCTTTACATAGTATTTACAAAGGATTTAGAACATAATCAACATATTTTTGAAAATAATTTAAATATTCATTACACCTATCTCAAGTTTGAATGGATTCCAAAGAAATCTATGAGGACTACCCTTCAACCAAATGATAAAACAGGTTAAAGCAAGGTGGTTCACCAAAATACAAATGTTGCAAGACTAAATTGCTAAGTGTAAAAAAAATTAATGATAAAAGAAGCATTGCTTTCTTTAAATCAATTAAATTTGTTGAAGATATTGAGGAACCATGATTAATAAAAGACGATATGCTAATACCCGATGATTAATTAGGGATGGAAGTGAGCATAATTAGAGCTTCATGGGCCAATGAGTTTGATAATCTCATTGATTTTCCAAGGGAAGAGATTAAACAGTGGTTCATTACTTTTGTAAATGATAATGAAGATCATCAGATAAAAATTAAACTATCAGACTCAAAACTTAAAGAAATAGAGGAAGAAATATTTTCACTCAGAGTAAAACAAGATATTATAGTTCCACTCATGAGAAAAAGTATATGCAAGATTGGCTTAAAAGATATTTAATAGAAATTCTTAATCCATAATAACCACCAAAGGTGCTTACATCAAGACAATTCAAAGCCAAGGTATATGCTCGAGGACTTGGAGATGCAAAGGGAGATAAATCATTCCATTAACCATTCCTCTGCAAAATTCCTTTCTTTCACTCTAGACTCTGACCATTTTGCTTTATTAAGTGTATTTTTCATTTATAAAGTCGATCCTTGATTGCATTCTCTTTTCTTCCATGCTACTATTACTATTTAATTTGGTCAACAAGAGCCTCGCCCCAATTTGTTTAGGAAAAATGGATTTCCTTTCATTGTTAAGCGACATAAACATCGTATTGTGCCATAGGAACACGCTTTACTAGAACTTCGACTTCAATTTGCAATAATTTTAACTATCACACAAAACTATTCCATGAGTTACATAATATTTGTGGCTTCAAGACTTTCTATAAGCATAAGATCTAATATATGTTTCTCCTATGCATCTTATGATTCTAAGTGAATGAAATTATTTAAAGATCTCTGAAATTCTAGGTCATAATTATTTTCCCATCTATGAATATTGTTTGAAACCTATGTTCCTCATTGTATGAAAGGATGGGTGTGATAGAATGAATTTAATTATTTGATAGGTTATTTTTTTACTTTGATTTATCTATTATTTGTTATGTTTCACCACCTATGCCACTCACAGTTGTAGATTGTTGAATGCTATATTTATTTATTTGAATAAAAAAATATATTGAATATCTGAGTGAGAAAGAAGAGTACTACCTTTAAATACACGTAAAGGGAATCTTAAATATTCCCTAGGAGGTTGACTCTTGTCCTCGATAGGAAAAGATATCAATGGGCACTAGGTGACATGCATTGGTTTCTCACTATAGATATTATTTGATGGAAGAAAGTGGATTTTAGAGTGTTAGCCCAACAAGGCACCCATACATGCTTATTATTAGATTCTATGGGAGCATTGATTCATAATACATTACACAAAAATATATGAGTAGTTCATTGCTCCCACATAAAAGAAGCTTCTATGAACCTGCAAGATGCATAATATAAAATGCCATGTAGGCAATCGATGAAGTGGGTAATTAGAATGTCACAAATCTAGGAAACTACATTAAGAATTTTTGAGCCACCAAACCACCCACCTATCACCTGAATTCATCCCTAATAATCCAGCTTTACAAAAGGTGGCATACCAAATACTCCTGCACAAAGTTGGGGCATCACTTGCCCACAACAAGAAAGTGTTATGGCTCCCATTTCCCTTTTATATGGGGGCTCATGGGATCAAATATGTATGAGAAGTAGTAGAAAAAGGTTAAAGCCCTGGCCACATTTCATTGTGGAGAAGAAAGGCTCAAAATCCATGATCCATTGAATATAATCAACTACCACTATGACACCTTATCGAAATGGCTTTAGCAAAATGAAGAGTGGAAGGAGGAAGAAGTGCATGGAAGAGGCACATCTATGGATGAAATGGATTTCAGAATGAGAAGTAGAAACTATGAAAGTAGATATAAGAGGAAGGAATAGATATAGGGGAAGAGAGAAAGAAGAGAGAGCAAAAAAGGAGAGACTAGCAAGAGAATTAGCATCCAAAAAAGAAAGACAAGACAAATAGGCAGGAGCATTAAGGCCTAAGAAAGAAGTTGAGTAAAGGAAAAAAAAAATGAAGAATTAAGATTAATGAGAGAGCAAGAAGCAAGAAAAATGGAGGAAGAGGAGGCTAAAAGGAAGAGAGAGGAGGAAAGAGGGATCTAGAGATTCTAAACCTATGGACACTGATACCTCCTATCCCAAAGTTATATGCAACACCCTAGTTGCATCCAAAAAAGGGGAGGATTTCCCTCTGGGTGAGCATGGATTGATGAAATTTACCCTTTCTAAGTCGATTGTAATCACACTCTTGAATTCTTTCATTATGACAAAATAAATGGTAAAATAGTCAAGTAGTTGTATATGGAAATACAACTACTAGGAGTTCTTGAATTCATGGTTTCCAATGAGACACCACTAATGCGTTGAAGAATGTAACTAGTGTCAGTCTTCATAATTGTATTTGAGGCAGATTCGGCTCACGTCCAGTCCGAAGTCGAAAGGGCTAACAGCTTCATTGAGCGCATTCAACACATCCGCCAGCAGGTACATGATATATTGGACAAAGCCAATGCTAAGTACAAGCAGCGCCATGATCAACATCAAGTGCCGCACAAGTTCTAGGTGGGTGACAAAGTTTGGCTACATTTACAGAAGAAGCGCCTCGCTGGACCCCATCGCAAGCTTCGCCCGCTCCAATATGGGCCATACACCATCATCAAGGTTGTTGGTGACAATTCCTTCGAGCTCTGCATCCCACTGTTCCTTGGTCTGCACCTAGTGTTCAATGTAGACTGCCTTCGTCCATACTTTACACCATTGTTGGACACCTATGACATTGTAGAACAACTCACACCAACAGAGCTCAACCCTGACTGCATGGAACAGGCCACAACTGATCAAGTCATGGATACATAGATCAAGAACACTCGCCAACAGACTATACAACTATATCGAGTTGTGTTGTAGCGGCTACAACCACCCTCCAAAATTTTGGGCTGCACCCAATTTCGGAGCCTCCCTTGAGAGTTTCACTTGATGGTTGTGCACATTCAGGTTCACTCCCTGAGCTTGTGTGAGTCTTCACACCCACCTTGCTTGATCATTTCACCCAAGTTTCGCATGTTGATGTCAATGTCATGCTTGCGACCATATTCTGGTTATACTCAGGGTCTTTGCTCTGTGTGTACTTGTTGTGTTCGCTATGTAAACATATGTCGCACTCACACACGGAGTCACATACACTGTCACGCAAGTGTCATCACGGTCAACCAACGATCAATCACAAGTGTGTTTCCAGGAAAACTAGTGTCTATTTGATCTGCTAGTCTCACTATGACGGATAGCTATCTTAGAAACAAACAATTCAAAGTAACTTGTGTTTTCCTTTATGGATGATAGATAAGAGAGAAGCAGAGAGCACCAACCTCAATCTTTCGCTTGGCTCCTTGCTTGTTTCCTCTCTCCTTTGATAGAGCTTGCCACTCCTTTCTCACTTGTCCCGCTTTAAAGAACACCTGTAGAGACAAAGCAACAGAAAACCATCAAAGCATAGAGATCTATAATACCATAAACAATGCAGAATCAGAAGTACATTAACCATACAATTGCATTCACCATTACAAGATTTACAAGTACACAAGTATATGGAGGAAAACTCAAATAACTTTATTGATAGTAGAAGTAGAAGAGAGGATTACAACCCAGCTGTCTGATCCAGCATCATCCTCCCAGCATGAAAGCCCTCTTCACCTCATGAAAAGCAAGATCACCCAACAATGCAATGTCTCAAAGAGAAACCAACAACGCTTCCTTACAAATTACAAAATTCCAGCCTCTGGATCTCTAGGATGAGGGATCCATTTATAGATATTTGTAGAGGGGTGAGTCAGCTTCTGGGTTTTTTATTAGTGTCATTTCACTGATAGTTCTTGGTTCCACTTGGAGATTTCATGATCTCTTACTCATCCCTGGGTGAATTCAGAGAGGCAAGTGTCACATGAGAAGTTTCTAGAAGATTATCTGGGTTTCCACTTAGCAAACTGTCTCTGCCATATGTCTACTCTCGCCCATGGCACCCTACAGAAGGCTCTTTCAGTATGCATCGCACCTGGCCAGTGTAACAGCCAATATGCATCGCACCCTTAGCACTGAGTAGTCTGTATGGTCCAGTTTTGACCATTTCTGAGTGGTTTTTCAGGGAGAACTTTTGGAAAATGATGTAATCAGTTGACCTTGATATTTTAGGGTGTGGAACAACACTTTTAGGGGTTTAAGAGCCCTTGGTTTATCGACATATGTGATTGGGGTTGCAATGCCCAAATATGTCTATAACAGTTGCCCCCTAAAGCATGAGGTCATAAATCTTTTGATGTTGGGTGAAATGCTTTATCATGAGGATCCGAGGTTTTTCAAACTGGAAGGTGACCTGTATAAAATACAATACAATACATTATCTTCATATTATTTTCATGATCTAGCTGAGGCGGGCATTCCCATGCTCAGCTTTATAAATTCATTTTCATGTACATAGGATAGACAACCATCTGTGTTGCAGACTGGTGATTCTTGTAGAGCCATCATCCCTTAGCTTGGATGATCATCTGTGCAGCTATGGTGTACATTTGATGTCTTTATTTTCCTGAATATATCGCAGCCCAGATGGATGAAACTAGATCCGGGGTCTTCAAACTCGTTCAATCTCCGCCCGATGTATAAGCCGATCCATGTGAAAAGATGTTCTGAAGTCGAACATGGAAAGACGTCGCCTGATTACTAGCCAATGATGTAAGTCATTAATAGGCGCGAGAGGAATCACCGATAATGATAAGGACCCTCAAGGTACTACAGTACAATTCATGTGGTGTGAATATGTGATTCGATGTCGAACACCACGCAAAATCTTTCGGTCGAAGGCCATTGATGTAAACCTGTCACCGGAAGTGAGAAACTTGCCATTGAGGCATGCAAGCTTCAAAGTACTGAAAGGGTTGTTCCTAAGTAAACTTCTTGGATAATGAGCTGATGTTGACAAGAAGTGACCCGTCGTAGGAGGGCCTTAATGAATCCCACATCTATGACACGAAATGAAGCAAATGATTTTCTGGAGGTGAAAACGATCTGATGATACAAGGTTCAGGAATGGCGGTCATGAAAAATGGAGGGTGAAGGCATTGCAGTGGATGAGGCGTTGGCTGGGTTGGTGAATTCTCTGAATGACTTCTCTTGAACATATCGGCGACACTGAGATGGATTGGTAGCGTTAACCCCATGGATGGTACGGAGGACCAATGGTGATGGTGAACGGAATAACCCAACCCGACTCAATCATGGTGATGGAGTGAAAGTGTCATGTTCAAGAGCGACTTGCTACCAATGAAGTTCTTCAAGTTTTCTTCCCTTTTTCCTCAATCATTGCTAACCAGTACCTCTTTATTTTTGTCAATCTTGAGGAGGATAACATATGCTTGTTCTATAATTTGCCCTTTGGGCAAACCTGTCGCTATGTTTTAGCGAGCCTAGCGATAGTGAAACTCGCTCTTGTCTAGATGGACAAGTTTGTCGCTATTGTTTTAACGAGTTTAACAACAAAGATAACTCGGTCCTTTTCATGTTTAGAGAGTCTGAAAAGAGATGGAAAGGAAACTCCAGTAGTCCTTTTTCGTGGCATAATCCCTTAAGTTTGAAAAAGTATAAAATAATACGAAAGGGATGACTTTTCGATAGTTTTAGCGAGCCGAAACAGAAAAGCGCTCGATCTTTTTGTGTAATGATCCCTCAGGTCCAAAAAGATTAAAATGTAGAGGAGGGATGGCGCTTCCCTTTACTTTAACGAGCTGGAAAGGCTAGTAGCTCGGCAATCTTTTCATATTTTACGAGTCTAAAAAGAGCTTAAAAGAGACTCGTTTTTTAGGAACGAGTGATGTATCCGGGTAGCAACTGGTTCTAGGTAAGTTTGGAACTTCTCAAACATGGCAGTGTAACGAGGGTGGCTAATAGAATCACTCGTCGCAGCTGTTCCTCAAAAGGGTAAACAGTCAAGTGGTGGCGTATGATCGACTAAAAGAGTGAAGGTGACGGTAAGAACACAACCAAGGCTCAAAAGGCTGATAACGATGCGATCACAATGGTTATTTACCGAGGGTGGATTCATTTTTTAATGAGCTTGAATCTTTTAGAAACTATGCTCAGTGGCGGGTTTATTTTTTAACGAGCTTGAACCCTGCGGTAACATTGCTCATGATAATAGTCAGAGACGTTCAATTTACCATTAACACTGTATTCTTTTGACGGTCGTACAACCTATTCAATTACTCCATCAAATTGATTAGAAATGCAAATACATGCTTGAAAAATGAGTTAAAAACTAACATCTTATTTGAATTACGTGAATAGTAACATAAAAGCAGTTTTACCTCTCATTTTTACCATTTCATTCAAATTTGGGATTGTTGGAGCTTTGGAGGTGTTTTCCCCCTTGAATTTCATCAGCTGATTTCAGGAGATCTAGTGGACTATTTTCTGCGCCGTTTGGACCAGGTAGGAGCTAACCCTGAGCTCTTCAATTGCATTCCTTCCTTTTCTGATTCTGAGCAACTTTTCCTGTTCTTCTGGGCCCCAAGGGTTTGAACAATTCGTTCTCTCCCCATCGCACCTAGTATGCATCGAAAAGTGCGATGCATACTGAGCTGGCCATTGGCCAGTCAGTATGCATCTCACCTTGTACACAGGCAGGGTGCGATGGGCGCAGGAGGGAAAGTTTATGCAGTGTTTTCTCATGAAATTTTTGCCTGTTTTTGCCCAAATCAAGATCCTAATTCATCTCTTGTTTGTGTTTTAGAGATTCATCGGATCAAGATGGTCATTACATGGCATGAATGTGAGCATGAAGAAGAGGACATGATTGCCTTACATGATCCGGCTACGGTTACTGCATTGTGAAATTGTGGCTTGCTCAAATTCTTCAGCATATCCAGCATGAGGCAACAAATCAATTTGTTGCAATATCTTCTCGATGCATGGGATTCGACCAACCAAGTGTTCCAGATTAGAGGCAAATCCATTCCTTTGACAGTTGAGGATATCTACTTTTTGACTGGGCTATCGAGGCATGGTGCCCCTCTCTCACTATCAGGATCCACTCATGGGGGTGAATCCGTGAGGGATTATATTCGCTAATTTTGTAGAGATGGATCTCAGTCGAGCAGGGATGGCAAGATCAGTATTCGAGATGTCACTGATCGGTCCTTAAGGACTATTTTATTCACCTTTGCTAGATTGGCTGGTAGCACGGCTCTTCATTTGTCCAACAGGTCTTATATGTAGTACACCCTAGAATGCCTTGAACCAAAGGTATTCAACTGGTGTGATGCAGTACTTCCAGTTATAAAAGAACAGCTTTCCAAGGTGAAGAATGGAAGGTCCAAGAACTTTGGTTACAGTTCCATTCTAACTGCTTTCGCCTTGGAGAGGATTCCACTAATGCAGCCATAATACATTTCACTCGGATTTCCAGCACCGAGGGAACCACGGATGCAGAGATGGGTTGATCTCATGGCCAGACATGCTGGTCAGTCACAGATTTCATTCTCTGATGCCTTCTTTGAGTGGTTCGACCATCAGGAGATGGTCTTTGTAGAGTATCCATACATTGGGATGGATTTCCGAGGCGACCCGGATTTGGCGTTACTGGCTGGCGAGCAGTGGGGTGTTATAGGTAAAAAGATCTGACCATATCTCTATTTATTGCTTTTATAATGTTCTTGTGTTTTTTTTAAAGGTTATCAAGACTAATCAAACTCATATATGTGTGCAGATGTTGGGCTAGTGTGACCAACAGCGCGCCCAAGGGTAGCAGCTGCCGTTCTAGTAGGAGAGGCTGTAGGGAGGGTTGTCCTTTGCGATCTGGACATAGCAGAGACCCTTGCAGTGTTGCAGGATCAGATCGAGGGTCTCACCCTTGGTATTCAGGATGTGAGGACCGACAAGTTACCTCTGAGATTACAACGCCATACCACTGGCGTGCCGAGTCGATGGACTAGGCTCTTACGTATGATCGCACAGGCGGTGACTTGCTATCACCAGCACCATTAGTCTAGGGTGCTTTTCTGCATTTTTGAGTTTTTGGGTTGTATGACCGATTTTGTCCTGGACACAGAACATTTTGTAAAAACTATAAACAATTATATATATTTTTGATTTTCAGAGTTTTATTTTGGTTAAGTTATGTGATCCTGATGCAAATATTGATTGAAATGCTTTTTCCTTTATAAATGCTGCAAATGTCTATCTAACACATAATTTGCTAGTGAATCAGTTAATGTGTTTAAGTTTTTGGAAATGTGTTGATATTGAATAGAACCAAACTACCTTTCCAAAATCCTGACCCTTAGGAACATACGCTAGATAGCTGGATTCCGAATGGAATAGATGCCAGTAAGTTGTAGGATGACGAGTTGTGAATCTATCCTGATTGTATAATCGCAGTCAGAAGTTGCCATGCTTGTCAGATCTTCGACCGCAAAACCAGACTACTACGCGCACCACTGCATCCAGTAGTTGCTATTGGGCCATTCGCCAAATGGGGCATAGATTTCATGACATGTAAACCCACCTTGGCCGGGGGGCATGGATATATCATAGTCGTAGTTGGCTATTTTACAAAATGGGCCAAGGCGATGCCTACATTAAACAACAACGACAAAACAGCTGCTCTTGTCTTTTTCAATCATGTAATCTCTAGATTTGGTGTTCCACAAGCTATAGTCACAGATCATGGATCACATTTTCGCAATCACATGATGGTTGAATTGGCTGCCAAATTAGGATTGTTCCACGATAGCTCTACTCCGTATTATCCGCAAGCTAACAGACAAGTTGAGGCCATCAACAAGGTCTTGAAGCGCATGCTGCAAAGGATGATTGGAGTCCAAAAACAAGTTAGCACTTAATCCTGTACTCAGCCTTGTGGGCATATAGGACATCGGTGAGAAATGCGACCGGATTTACACCCTTTCAGTTGGTGTATGGCCTGGAAGCGGTCTTACCGATTCAGTGTGAAATTTCATCTCTCAAGCTCGCAATCGATCTGCTTCCCGAAACTTTGGAGGAAGAGGCTCGTTTCTTGGAACTAATCCAATTGGATGAAACCCGTCGTGATGCTGCTTTGGCTAACGAAGCTCATAAGAAACGAGTCAAGGCACAATTTGACAAAAATGTCAAACCCCGTGTCTTCTCAGAAGGTGACCTGGTCTTGCTGTACGATCAGGAATCCGATAAATTGGGAGCAGGTAAGTTCCAACCATTGTGGATGGGCCCCTACATTGTTAAATGGGTATTAGCAAAAGGAGCCTACGAGCTAGTAGATTACGATGGGATTCCACTGTCGCAACCCCGAAACGGGTTGTATCTTAAGCGTTACTATGCTTGATTAAGTGTAGTAATCTCTTTATATGCTTTTGTTATGTTTTTGTTTTTGTCAAGAGTGATCATTTTGGTTAGGTAATCCACTTCGCATTTGTTGTAGATGTCAGACCTGTTGGAATCATTCGTTGGATACACTGACGGAGCTAGTCGTAGTATGCAGAATATATCTTCTGCAGCCTGGGTTTTTGATCCAAGTGGCGAGTTAGTGAGTTTGAGAGGGATATGTATTGGTCGATCAACGAACAACATCGCTAAGTACAGCACATTGATAGAGCTTCTCTCTGATGCCATCACACATAGATGCCAGAAGTAACATGCTCGTAAGATCTTTTGTGTCGTAGCGTAACCAGATTGATGCCCCCCACACGCACTTGAATGACAATCATTCAGTACTTTTTCAGCCTCCTCATGCGTGAGGCACCTTCGCAGAACTATATCGACACCACGACGGTAAAGTGTATCACCGACGATCATGTAGTCTTTGGCTTGGTATTGAGTACGTCGTTGTTTGGAGCGAGAGGTATTAGGCCTAAAGGTTTGGGTTTGGAGATAGATTAGTATATCTCCATACCACGGGTCGCTTGACGATATCAGAAACAAAGATTCGTCCACGATTGATGCTTTAGATGTTGAATCATTGGACGACGATGGGAGGTCGCGTAGTAACTCCGCGAAAACTAGAGATTTCTTTGATTTGGATTTTGTGAATTCCAGATCAAACTCTTGCAAAATGGCTATCCATTTTGAATATTTATCCCCTAGTAATTGACGCGACAGAATGTAGGTCATAGGGTTGCAATCTGACAGAATGGTAGTTTTGCGAAAGAGGATATAGTGTCGAAATCTTT
Source organism: Pinus tabuliformis (assembly GCA_031772625.1). Lineage (NCBI taxonomy): Eukaryota > Viridiplantae > Streptophyta > Pinopsida > Pinales > Pinaceae > Pinus > Pinus tabuliformis. The sequence continues at coordinate 1,254,303,960 of CM062807.1, read as the reverse complement.
GTACTGCTTGAACAGCTGTTGGAGCCAGCTTTTCAACATAGAGTACTTTCTTTCTGTATCATTTAAGTTTCGGCTTAAATAATAGACTGGATGTTCAATTCCGTCATCTTCTTGTACTAAGTGTCGAGCCGTAAAAAGGGTCTTTTTCACCTCTAATTACCTCACATTAACTTGTCAATCCAGGAACGATTTGTTATTTCAAAGAGTGTACTGAGTTTGAGGCTGTCATTTTTCAAAGTAATGCTAGTAGTATAGTGCTCAAAATACAAGAGTAAACGGATGCTTAAAACAAGATCTACTTATAGCAAAGCACTTTAAAGCCTAAATCATGCATTCGGAAAACTAAGCGATTTATCAGTCAAGGGTCCAGTAACAGTAAATCATCCCTCTCTAAACTGATATAATTAAAGATAATCAAGGAATAGATCATCAATCTGGGAACTAGACAACAAATGTCAACGCCCACTACAGTTTCAGATCGTTCTACACACCAAAGCAATGATAATGCAAATAACAGGAAATGGAATAGCAACTAGGAAATGGAACAACAACTAAGAAATGGGACAACAACTAGAAAATGTAACAACAACTAATTATTATAAATAGCAACACCTTAATCTACAAAAATAAGTGCAGCAATCTTATCCTATAGAGATCAGATAGCAATCTTTACTCTAGGAATAAATCGGAAAACACACGGAAATAGAACGGTAACTGATTAGTAATGAAATATAGAACAGCACTTGGAAACAAATGTAAATGCACATTAAACTAAGATAAATAACACACATGGCACGCCTTAGTATTGAGAAAAACAATAATCTGATTTCGGTACTACAAATATCAATCTTAGTTATAAAGAATAACGATTGTAATTTGTAATGGAACAACAATATCAGTTGAATCAGAAATCGCAATTAAATGTAATCTATAGATGAATACAATAATACCAATTTATGACTGTTACAACATGGGTACTCTGTAATTGAACAACAATAGCATTCTGTAAAGACCAGCAATGTTATATTAATGATTAAAGGAACAACAATGCGTTATAGAGTCAGAATGAACAATACGACATTCCTATCATAGAGAACGATATTACTCAGTCGAACATAAATCAAATATAACAAAGTCGTGATGTAAAATAACAAAACATATCAGATTACCAAACAAATCTGATAATGAAAACCACGCATGAACTAAAGATAATGGTACAGGAGCAAGTGTACCACCAGGGTCAGGCCCTTAGCCTCCAGGGACACACCGCTTGAAATTATTCCAGGATCAAAGATGGAACAACAACTAGATTTGTATTAAAGCATTAAAACAGAGTTACAGTGGATCACTTCTCAACGAGAGTCGATGATCAAAGTTTCAAATACAGAGAAAAGTTACATAGAAAATAACAGCAGATCGTCCCCTGGGTTAGCAGTGCTACCCCTTTTTATAACAGCGAAAGCGGAGATATCAAGGATACAAAAATAGTTAAGGCAGCGATCCCTCATGATCAAAGGTTCCTGAGGGATTCGCCAAACTGTTAATTCCCAATTATATGTTTGTTTTCTTGTGCCGAGTCGATATCTCCTTTTCCTTTCCTTGGCTGATATGTTTTAATTTAGATCGTCTTGTTTGCATATGGTTCCCCGCCAAAGGGACAACTGTTAACTTGACCCTGTCTTTTTCTTTGGAACGACAATCTTTCGTTTTTCCCTTTTCCTGCATAAGAAATGGCAATTATTAGTGTTTTTATGTTGCATATAAATCCTATAGATTTTGTCATGATTTCTTATTATCTACCTAGTTCATGATGCAAAGAGGTTACGAGTTCTAAATAAAGATGAAAAAATAATCAATAAAAACATACCTTCTTTAGTACTCCACACACCCCCCTGCTTACCCTTTTTCATGCCCTCATGAAAACATTGTAGTTGACATGTAAGGCTGTGAGAGAGTAGGCTGGAGATGGGATCTCATGTGGTGGTCTACAGCCATGATGCCTAACTAGGTGTTCAAAAAGATGGCCTGTCTGACCTTCAGGCATCTCATACAGGGCTTGGTATCCAGGTGCAGGGTGCCAAATAATTAGACTCCGGAACCTATATCCTAACCAAGATGGACCTGCCCCCAAGATAAGCTCACCATAGAGGTTCAAGCGATCGGCGACTAACTTAAAGTTCTCATAATTAAATGGTTCCCTGAGTTGGATATTCAGATTAGAAATCTGATATTGAAATTTAGCAGCATCGATGGCAAGGTCTTTAATAGTAAAAAAAGTATTCTATTCCCTGTCAATTGATTGCTGTATGAATGGGTCCTAATGCTTCAATCATGCCTAGAGTCCTCATGAGATTCCTATGTTTCCTCCATAACTGCACTGGATTTCTAGGCTCAGCTCTTACCCATAAGTCTAAACCGTTTTCTTGTCTTTGGAAGGCATTATAGGCTTTAAGCCATTTGATTTGATTAACTCCAAATGAAATAAATGCCTGCAGTTGGATATCCCCAACAAAAGGGCCAGGGTTCTGCTCTGTCTCTTGATCTAACACAAGGTTATGCAGATAGCATTCACAAAATAACCTTTGAACCTTTACTCCATAGTGCTTACAAAAATTTATAAAATCATCAATAGTATTAATTTGTAGAGGGGCTCCTGCTTTGACAACCTTTATTTTCAATTGCAAATATCGTTCCATTAAAAACAAGGCATAATTCTTAGCAGGGGCTCTACATTCTAGGACGTCAGTGTACAAAGAGCATAAGGTATCCATCTTCTTGATAACTATATCTAACCTATGAGTTACCTCTACGACTTTTTCTTCTTCCTTTCGCCATCCTTCAAAGGCCTGGCTTTCGGATAGATTGACATTCCTTAGCTGTTGTTGTAATTCTTCATACCTTTCTCAAGAAACCATTTGTTCTGTGATTTTGTCTACTGCTTGCTGAGCTTGCATCAAACCCTCTCGTAGGGTTACTGTCATCTGATCACTATCCCACATGGTAGTGGTGAGCGAAAGGTTCACTTGAATCTTCTTATTGCATTGTCTTGTGTTCATGGTTTGTAATTCTTCAGAGGGCTATGCTTCTGTCTGAACTTCTTTGTCACAGGCCGATATATCATCTGTTTGCATTTCAACATGGGTAACAGCTGAATGTTGTTCCTTTTGGTTTTGAACGGTAGGCTGGACTTGAGTCCTCCTTACCTTTTTCTTGAGGGGTCTTGCCGGAGTGGTTGCATGTCTTACCCCTGAAGTCCTTTTTACTCTCTTTCTCATTTTCAAAACCCTGATTTGTTGTCGAAGTCGAGCTATCACATTCAGTAATCTTTGTTGTTCTTTTCATAATCTTCTAATTTCTTCTGTTTTCTTAGAAGGAACAACTGTCTGTTTACTTGGGCCTAGACTGTTATCTTGGCCAATTCCATGGTTTTATTCTTGGGGTGCTCCTTCGTTGTTCTGTTCGGGTTGCTCAAGAGTAGAAACCCTAGCTGGCTCTATTATTTCCTGGGTAACTTCTTTTTCCACCCCTTCTTCTCCATGAAATTCTTCTGGTGCAATCTGGCTGGGAATAGATTGTTCCTCTTCTGTATCTTCATCACTTTTCTCTCCTGTCATACTTACATCATGAACAGAATGATTCTCTTCTTTTTCTTCCTCGTCGCGCAATTCTTCGGGTGCATTTTTGTCCTGAGCAGGTTGCTCTTTTGGTTCTTCCTCAATATGGAGGCCTAGCGGGCTGAGAGGTTGGGCATATTCGCCCATATTGGCCAGAATTTGGGCCAATTCATCCTCTTGCAATGGATTTTGCAATGGGCTTTCTTCGCGTTGCTCTGTCTCTGCCTCCACCTGCCCAGGCTGCTCGGTCTCTTCCTCTATTTCTTCTTCCTCATTTCCTTCCAATTCTTTCTCATTCTCTCCTCCTTCCAATTGCGGGGGTTGCTCATCCCCGGAATCATCTATCTCCACAGGTTGGCTGGTAATCTTTTGGAGATTTTCCAACTTCCCTTTAATCCGTGCAAATCTAACTGATTTTCTCCGTTTCGATGGTCTATCCGGTGTACTGGTAGCATGCTTGCGTTTCGGGGCTGGCAGAGTCAGTCTCCCGTCTATTGTGGCAATTAGCTCTTCCCAGCTACTCTGTTGCTGAGCAAGACTATGGCTAACTATCAGTCGTATCAGCCCATGGTGACTTACTACCGATTCTACATGTTGTGACTTTTTCATGCTTCGGGAAACATCATGAAGTAAAGAATTTAAAAATGCAAGTAAGTTCAAAGAGCATTTTTGTTTTAATACGGCTAAGAGTTTAAGGTGTCATGGTCTTACCATGTCTTTCCTACCTTCATAGGTGATGTAGCTCTGGATGATCTTCGCCAATTCTGCCCACAGCTCTCCTAATGCTACTGGTAGAACTCCCTTTCCTCTGACTGTTAGGTTCTGGACTTCATCCTGGAAGATTTTTATGATCTTTCGCAATCTCTCCTTCTTTACCGTCCACACAGGTCCAGTAGCTGGCAGTCCCGAGACCTCTGCGATTATGTCATCGGTGACTACTATGTGTCTCCCCCTTACTGTGGAGTGATATTCTTGCAAGTTCTGCAAGAATTCTATTGCTACAGTCTCGTTGGATTCCTGTAAGTGATTGAGATAAACTAACCAACCTGCCCTTGCCAGGATTTCCCGTGCAGCATCAGAGACTGTCAATACCTGTGGTTCTCTCCAAATTGATCTTCCTCCCATGCTTTTAGCTCACTGTAAAATCGCAGAGATGGCAAAGGAACAACAGGCTGTTCAAACTGTTAAAACACAGAGACAATAACGAAATCGCAAGGCTCGTTCAAATCTTACTAATTGCTGCAGAATATAATACGGAAATATCTTAGGAACAACAAGGCATGCAAATTGAAAAACGAGATACCGTTAAGCCTTGCTATTCCCAAGTAAGAGTTTGCCGAATAATAGTCTGACACGTATGCCAGCAAATTATGAAGTCAACCTCCCCCCCGCAATGTGATAGGCCGTCCTCGGCTGTCAAATGAGGGAGCAGCGTGCCGATCTGCCATGGTACAGAGTCATAAAGGAACAACATATGCCAACATGCCATGTTTACAAAAGGAGCAGGTTACCGAAATCAAGGTGTATAATAGGATCGCTTAATAAATAAGAGAATGCGGTTACATGATGTGAGGCTGGGAGGATAGGACAGCTGACGTGCACAACCAGTGTAATGCGGTCATTATCGACTTTTCCGTCATGATTGGTTATGATAGATTTTCATGTGTTTAATGGTCCGGGGAAGTGATATGTATAATCTTATTTGACGTATTATAGAGGTATAAGACAGAGAAGGGTGTTGATGATTGCTATTGGTGTATAAGAAATGTGACTTCAATACCATTAACAGAGCTCTGCTGCTGACAGGTGTCCATAACCTTGACAGAGTTGTTTGTTTCACCCATGGAACCATGATCCTTTGTGTATGCTTAGGAAGTGCTGTGCAATGTCAAAATGGAGGTCATTATGCTGGCTTGGTAACTAATTAAATCATAATGCCATTCACCAGGAAGGAGTGAAAGGTGGGCAGGCCAGCTCATGATGAGACCTCCTGTTCCAAGGACTCTTTATTTTTTCTGATGTGCCTCTTCGATCATATCCCTGGTGTGGTGGCCATAGTGGGAATGCCACTTCACTTTCTTCCTTATGATCATGGTAGGCTAGCTCTTGATGAGACCCCCTATCCTGCATTTGATAACTCATATAAACAAGTCATATAAACATTTTTTTTTCTCCCTTTTTTTCTTTCATAAAGTACTTTCCTATTTATACACAAAGGGTGGTTCAGCACTCCTTAAGAGTAGGAATGGTGGAAGAAGTCTTAACATCTCAATAGAAAAATATAGACCCTTTGTTCTTATTCCTTAATAATGATCAAAGAAGATTATGGGAATTTAAAAAGAACCAACATGATAAAGATAACCAATCATATCAGTATTAGTAGGATAATGAGAGCAAAAGTGATGAATAATTGTGTCCTTTCCTCTTTCCTCCCATCAATTCATAGCAATTTCTTGTAAAAATAACGATTTTATATAATTTGTTGATTTCAGTATGCTCTAGCTTTGTATCCATTGCATAAGCGTATAGTTGTGCTCTAGAAGACTTGAAATAGCAGGAACAACAGGTATCTTTAAATTGGAACAGCAAGGAGAACAAGCATAAGTAAAAGGAATACGAGAATGGTGTTGTTTGGAAATGTCATTCCTTTGGAAAAGGAACATCAAAAACCAAAAGTGTTGTTCCTTTGGAAAAGGAACAGCAGAAAACGCAAATGTCGTTCCTTTGGAAAAGGAACAGCTGAAAACACAAATGTCGTTCCTTTGGAAAAGGAACAACAGAAAATACAAATGTCGTTCCTTTGGAAAAGGAACAACAGAAAACGCAAATGTTGTTCCTTTGGAAAAGGAACAACAAAAATCAAAAGTGTTGTTCCTTTGGAAAAGGAACAACAGAAATAAAAAATGTCGTTCCTTTGGAAAAGGAACAACAAAATGAAAGTGAAAAAGGAACGACTGAAACAAAAGGTGTTGTTCCTTTGAAAAAGGAACAACAAAATGAAAATGTTGTCCCTTTGGAAAAGGAACAGCAGAAACAACAAAAGTGCACACAAATGTTGTCCCTTCAGAAAAGGAACAGCAAAAAAATGACAGTGTTGTTCCTCTTGAAAAAGGAACAGCAGAAAAATACAAGTGCAGGAAAAAAAGAACAACAAAATGGTGAAGGTGCTATAAAGTGCAAATACAAAAAAATATGTACAGAGAGTAATTTATGCTAACAAAACAAAGGAATTATGTACAAAATGTAAAAACAATTGAGTCACTTAATGAATCACAGGTGAGGAAGATTTCTCTTCCTCCTCCAAAATTTGCATGTCGGAGTCTTCGCGTAGTTGCTAGTAGAAGGACTCCTGAGTAAGTGGTTTGTGGTAAAGTCGAACTCGGTGGCCATTTTCCTTGAAGGTATATCCAAATCCGTCAATGGTGATTAGAGTAAGGGTACCATTATCATGTACCTTCTGGATTTCATATGGCCCCAGCCAACGAGTCTGAAGCTTCCCAGGAAAATTCTGAAACCTGGAATCGTATAACAGCGCCCAATCTCCTTCGCAGAAGACTTTATTTTTAATGAGAGCGTCATGCCATTTAGCTCGTTGTTGTTGGATTAATGCAGTGTTTTGAAGGGCAGAGAGCCTGATTTCATCTAACTCATTGATCTGCTGTAATCTATTAATCTGTGCCTCGTTTAGATCTAAGATGACTTCTTGTGTTGTTCGCAGTGTTTGGATTTCGAATTCAATGGGAAAGATGGGTTGCTTTCCAAACACCAATTGGTAGGGTGAATAGCCGATAGTGCTTCTCCATGTTGTTCTGTAAGCCCACAAGTCTTTCGGTAGTCTTGCAGCCCAATCGTGTTTATGTGACGCAATGGTTTTTGTTAAGATTGCTTCTATTATCTTATTGCTACTTTCTACTTGACCATTTGCTTGTGGGTGGTATGGAGTGGTGATTTTGTGCTGGATATGATAGTTTTTGAGTGTTGAAGCAATCTTGTTACCAACAAACTGTGGTCCACCGTCTGTAATTATATCTCTTGGAAGCCCATATCGTACGAATATATGGAACAGGAACTGTATGACAGAATCCTCTGTAGCTCTCGGTAATGCCTCTGCTTCAACCCATTTGGTGACATATTATGTTGCTACCAAAATATATGTTTTCTGGTTCGAGGATGGGTTAATTGGTCCAATGAAATCGAGGGCCCATCGCTCGAATGGTTTAATAACTAGCTATGGGTTCAGGGGCATTTCGTCGGACTGACCAGGGCGTCCTACTCTCTAGCAACTGTCACAGGCTTGAACGAACTTTTTTGCATCTTTGAAGATCATGGGCCAATAATACCCTATTTGCAGCACCTTATGTCCAATTCTGCGATAGGCGAAATGTCCGCCACATGGTCCGTCATTACAAGCTTCCAAGATGTCAAAAATTTCATCCTCGCGGATGCATCTCCTGATGTGCATATATGCCATGTGTGGAACAGGCAGCCCCCAATCCAAGAAAATCGAGCACTTCGCTAAACAATCTGCTTTCGTTCATTGGGGGTCAGATGTTTCGGTAATTTACCTACTGCTAAGTAATTGGCAACATCAACATACCAGGGTGTTTTAACAGTAACAACAAACAAATGCTCATCTGGAAATTGATCTTCAACTGCTGCTGCATCCATTGGCTTTGGCATTCGCGAGAGAAATTCAGCTACAGGATTTTCTTTTCCAGGTCGGTCCTTAATTGTAATATAAAATTCCTGCAATAAAATCATCCATCTAGTTATTTAGCCATTTGTGATTGGTTTATTTGCTAAATATTTTATGGCAGAGTGATCTGTATACAAGATAACAGGATATCCAGTAATGTAATGCCTGAACTTATTGACAGCATGTATTACAACCAAAAATTCCATTTTAGTAATGGTATAATTTAATTCAGCAGGAGATAAATTCTTGCTAATATAATAAATTGCATATGGTTTTTTATCTTCTTCCTACCCAAGGACTGCTCCAATAGCTGGATTTGAGGCATCTGATGAAATTTGAAATGGCAAGTCCCAATTTGGTCCTCGAAGGATTGGGGTTGTGGACACAAGCTTCTTCAGATCCGGGAAAGCATGGTCACATTTTTCTGTCCAAAGAAAGTCAACATTACCTGTCAGTGCATATAGAGGTGCAACAATATGCGAAAAGTGTTCTATAAACCTTCTATAATAACCAGAAAATCCAAGAAAGTTGTGTACCTTTGTTTGAGTGGTAGGAGTGGGAATTAGCAAAATTATTTGAAATTTTGGCTGGGTCTACCTGTATGCCAGCTGCTGAGATATAATGGCCTAGAATAAGTCCTTCAGTCATCATCATATAGCATTTTTCATGGCTCAAACAAAGCCTGGTAGCAATGCAGTGCTGTAGGAATTTTTCCAGTGTGTCCAATGCTGGGTCAAAATCATCTTCGTATGGTGTAAATTCATCCATGTATACTTCGAGCCCTTCATTTATTAAGTCTAAAAAGATACTGAGGATAGCCCTTTGAAATGTGGCAGGAGCATTGCATAAGCCAAAAGGTAGAACTCTATAGGGAAATGTTCTCCAAGGACGAGTAAAAGTGGTTTTGTCTTGGTCTTCAGGGGCAATCTGAATCTGATTGTGTCCACTGAAGCCATCTAAGAAAGAAAATAATTTCTTTCCTGCCAAAGTGTCTAATACTTGGTCAATGAATGGAAGGGGAAAGTGGTCTTTTTGTGTTGCTTTATTTAGCTCTCTATAATCTACACAAATCCTCCACTTTCCATTCTTTTTTGGTACCACAACAAGTGGAGAGACCCATTTACTATCGAAGATAGGGTAGATGAAGTTGACATATAAAAGTTTTTGAAGTTCAGCTTTTACAACGTCTTTTAGATGAGGATTAAGTCTCCTTTGTGGTTGGCGAACAGGTCTCACATCCTTTTCTATGTAAATGTGGTGTGTACATAACTGGGGATCAATTCCTTTCCTATCAGGGTAGTACCATGCAAATGATCCTTTATATTTCCTCAATAGTTGGATGAGCTTCTTTTCTTGCTCAGAAGTCAGGTTGGCATTAATGTTTAAAGTCTTTCCTGGCTCAATTTCTACAATTTTGCTATTTGAAACAGAGGTAGTAGGTATTGTTTGATCGTGTGTATTTTTAAGAGGATCTTCTTCTAGTTCATTATCAAATGCTGCTTCTATCATGTGACATTGTATGTAGGATCTGGGTTCAACTTGGCTAATAAAATTATTAATGGCATCATCTTCTGTTTGGTCTTTGAAATCAAGGGCCTCTTCTATGGTTAATGGAGATCTAATATTTTCAGTAAGGTATGATACAGGGTGCTTGTTAGTTTTTATTATTGTGACACTTGGCTGCGTTGGAGGATATAAAGCTAGGTTCTTGATATTTTCCCCTCTAGTTATGGTCATATTGCCTTGTCGGCAGCCAATATAAGCATCGGTAGTTGCAAGCCAAGGTCTGCCTAAAATCAATGGATGTCCATCAAGTTGGTTTTTGGGGTTTATTATTAGAAAATCAGCCGGATACTCCCAGGAGTCAACAGATACCATGACATCATGTAGTGTGCCTTCTGGCCTAACCACAGATCGGTCAGCCAGTTCTAGTAATGTAGAGGTTTGTTCTACTGATGTAATGCCCAATTTTTTGCAAGTGGTGATTGTTAAGATATTAATTCCAGCTCCTAAATCAACTAAGGCATTTGAGAAAGTTTGACCACATATTTGTACGACTACTATTGGATTTCCTGGGTCTTCGTATTTAATGGGTGTTTCTTTTCCTGATAATAAGTCGGATAGAGTGCCAACTACTTGGACTTTTGGGTTAGTTGTTATTTCATCTTTGGTTTCTTTATACATAGCTCTTTGATAGTCTTTGCATATATCAGAATGCCTTAAATGGCTTGGAGGAGTGGGATTTTTATGTACATATCTTTTAATTCTCCCAGAATGTCAAAATCAGGATATTGTATAGGTCGAGGTATAATTAATCGTTCCGGGAATGGGGGAGAGGATGTGGTTGCTTGATTATGAATTTGTTGTCTAGTCACGTCCTCTTCTTGTGGCGGTTGTTCTATAGGTAACTGATTTTCAACTTGAGTTGTCTTATCTCCCTCAGTTTCGATGATATGCCCAGATCTTAATTGAAGGTCATTACACTCCCTTAGATCAGTTCCTATTTCTGGTGTTTCAATTATTTGAATAGATTGGACCGGTCTGTTATTCGGATTAGGGTTGGGTTGGGCTGGGAGTTGCGGTCTTAAGTTAGACTGGGGGTTTTGTTGTAAGGCTGGCAGTGTAGGTTGAGGGAGCGGGATGGTTCCTACTGGCTGATTCATCGGTCTTTGCCAGTTTGTCTGCCAGGCTTGACTCTGTGAAGTAGGAGGGGTCCATTGTGCTGGATATACATTATTTTGCCAATATGGTGGGGTATAGGGAAAATTTGGCCAATTGGGTTGGCTTGCTTGATTCGGCCATGGAGATGATGAAGGAAATGACTGTTGTGACCAATTCGGGAAGGGAGGTTGATTTTGCCACATTGTATTATATTGTTGAGCATGATATTGTGGAGGCTGAAAAGAAGAAGCTGGGTCTAAAAACATACCTGATTGTCGCGGCTGCCATTGACGGCGCTGATTGAGTAGATACACCGATTCTGGCTCTTCTTCTGCTTCCTTGTATACTGCTTTCAATCCAGGAAGTTGTTGGCTAGTTGAATTGTTTATTAATTAACAATCAAGTACCACATTAAATTGTCAACCTGGGAAAGTCTTTTTATTTCAAAGGCTACTGCGTACTATATGTACTTAACTCTAAAAGCATTAAAAAGTTGTAGTATGCGTAATTCTCACGTTATGTCATAACAGTGTACTGTAAAGATAAAATGAAAGCAGTTAATTTAAGATAACAAATCCAAAAAGAAGAGTGATGGATGCTCTATTATCAGAGGATCAGGACCCTATCCTCCAAGAAAGGACGTTCAGCACCTGCCCCTGTAACCAGATTGCTAATACACACTGAAATTCTAATTCACCGGTGAAGTACAGCTTCAAACGATTAACAAAACAGAGTGCCAGCAAAAAGGAAACTATCAGAGGTAATGCTACAGAATCCAAACAGAGTATCAGCATAAAGAAATCACCAAACACACTTACACACTTGACAGAAAAGTAAATGGGTGAATCTTGTGAAGAAGGTGGGCCCAGTCCCTCTCACAAGATTCCCCAGAACACAACTGTGGGATTAAGTACTCAGAACAATATTCTATTCATCTGCCAAAAGATTCAGTACAATAAAAGTTCAGACTTTGCTGTTGTCTTTCAAAATTCCCCTTACAAAACTATTTCTCCCCCCCCTTTTCTCTAATGTAGATGTCTCCTCTTTATAGAGGAGACATCTATTACAATAGATTATCATAGTTCATTCAGTTAGCCAAAAATAAGAATTACAGAATGCTGTTATAACAGTGCAACAGTGTATTCTTCCTTGAGTTTATTTCTGTTACACAGCTGGTACCCGAACTTCGCCCGTGCTCTTGGGATCCTCGTATTATCCTTCGTCGTTTCCCCATGGTTGTTGAATTAGTAAACCCGTGCTGTTCCTGATACTTTAGCAATCGTAACTGTGTTTTGCCCTTTTTGGACAGTTGCTGATTATGCCGCGTCATCGTGGAATTCTGGCAATATCCAGATAGTTGTTGTTTGTTATTTCCAGTTGTTGCAAAAATAGCATTCTCCTGCTTTAGATGGTTGTCGTTGCTAGCTGTAGCAACTGCGTAGTTGCTGCTTCTAGTGTTGCAGCAACTGCGTAGTTGTTGTTTCTGGTGTTACAGCAACTATAATTATAATTCCTGCAGACTTTAAACAGTCCAACGATTATTTGGCAACTTAATTAACTTTTCCAAAGATAAATATAAATATATTCATGAATATGCAATGAACAATTAAACATATAGATATGCAGAGAGTTACTTCGTACCTTGGGGTGATTAAGTCATTATACCATCAAATCTCTCAACCTATGACTGAAAAAGGATAATATTATGGCAAAAATATAAGGTCAAAATTGGTCAATTTTGAGTCCTAACATCCCCCCAACTGAAGAGATTACATGTCCCTATGCAATGCTTACTCTGAGTCTGAGTCGGAGTACTGGGATGAACAATGTAGATTACTGAGACAATAGTTATAGGAAGTGGCATCAAACTTCTTCCTGAACCCACAGACAGTCTGTATTTGCCTCCATGTTGTTGCTTCTTCCTTGGATAATCCAAAATGGCCCTTGTATTGTTCACCAGATAACCATAGAAGTGGAAATTTAAATCTGTAACCCATCCAATTTTCAGCACGGTGTTGCATGCACCTAACATAGTGAGGTACCCTTGAGAGTGCTACCTGTAAATTAGGTGGATTATAAGGGTGATATTCCTGCCTCTCCTTGGGGCAGTTTTCCCAAAACAAGTTATTTGCCTTGACAGCCAAGGATGCCTTAGTTTTCACATAATGTTGACAGTCTCTCAGGACCACTGCTTGTAGTTGTCTGACGTGGTCCTTCATTTCAGGATCACTTACCATTCTTAGATGTTGTGCAATGAAGGTGGCTGCGTTCTGCGGTTCAGCTCTAATCCACAGAAGACAATTCTGTTCATTATGTTGAGCTGAGGTAAAGGCGTTCTGCCATGTAAGTTGGTTAGCTAAAAAGGAGATGAAGGCTCTCAACTGTATGTCGCCAACGACAGGTATCATATTCATGTTCCTTTCTTCGGACATGGCTTCATTATGGAGATAGAGCTCGCATAACAAATTTTGATCATTTTTCGGTGCCTCTGCAAAGGTTTGCATAAATTGCTCTGATGTAACCACCTGATGAGGTCTACCTTCTCTAACAGCCTTTATCTGTAAGAATGTGAGTCTTTCCCTCAAAAATGTTGCATAATTGAAAGAGGGTTTCCTCGTGGCAAGTATTCTTTGGAATAACTCAAACATCTGGGACAATCTGGCTTTTAGCTCCTTAATTTCTTTGTACTGAGCTCTACACTGCTCAAGTGCTTCCCAGTTCTTATATGCATAATTGAACCAGGTCCCCTTTTGCTGTTGGAATGCTTTGCCTTGTGACAACTCATATTCTCTCCACCACTTTCCTTTTAGTTCCTGAAAACTGTCTGTTTCTGTGCATGCATCACTAACAGAGGGAAGTTCTGTTTGTGTAAAGGCATCAACAAGGGTAGTCTGCTATGTGATAATTGGAGTAGGCCAGGATGATCCAATGTCTTCCTTTCCATTTCCAGCTACTGTTTCTTCTTCATGTTCTATATTCTGTATTGATTCCTGTGTATTTGATTCCTCTTCTTGTTCTGTGGCGATTTGGGTGGGCCTGGGTGAGTCTATATTTTCTTCTTCATTTTCTTCTTTTTCTATGGCAGTTTGAATCGGTCTGGGTGAGTCCATATTCTCTTCTTCATTTTCTTCTGTTTCCATGGCAGTTTGAATAGGCTTGGGTGAGTCCATGTTTTCTTCTTTGTTTTCTTCTGTAACCATTTCTTCCTCTTGGGTAGGCCGGGGTGAGTCTATGCCTTTTTCCTCATTTCCTGCTGTAACTATTTCTTCCTTTCGTTCCATGGCAATTTTGGTAGGCCGTGGTGACTTTTCCTCTTCTTTATTCTCTGCTACCTCCTGCATAGTTTCTGGAGAGCTTACTGGTTCTTGTGTGTCAGTAAGTTCTTCTGTTTGCTCTGGTGCAGTTTCTGGAGAGCTTACTGGTTCTTGTGTGTCAGTAAGTTCTTCTGTTTGCTCTGGTGCAGTTTCTGGAGAGCTTACTGGTTCTTGTGTGTCAGTAAGTTCTTCTGTTTGCTCTGGCACCTTTTCTGGAGAGCCTGTTGGTTCTTGTGTGATAACAGGTTCTTCCATCTGCTCCTGCACCTTTTGTGGAGAGCCTGTTGGTTCTTTTGTGACAACAGGTTCTTCCGTCTGCTCCTGCACCTTTTCTAGAGAGCCTGTTGGTTCTTGTGTGACAACAGGTTCTTCTGTCTGAGCAGAGGGTTGTGGTGTTTCCATCTGTGTAACAACAGGTTCTTTTGTTTCCACCACAACAGCAGGATCTTCATTCATTGGTTCTGCCACTACCTTGTATCCTGCTTGAGTAAATATCTCACCACAATTGGCACACACATATTCATTGTCCTTACTCTTCTCTGCTGCAGATGCTACTCGTGCTAAAATATGCAGGTTAAATTCATTTTGATAGGCTTCCTTGACCCTTATTATTTCCTCCTGGTAGTCCTGAATCTGGGACTTCAGAAATTCAATTTCTTCCTGCAGAGCAGCTATGGTCGGCTGAGCTTGTGGAGTAGCAGGTTCCAGTGGAGGCAGAGGTTGTGTTTCATCATTAATTTGATCCCTTATACTCTCGACAGGTGGTTCTTGTGTGTCACCTGGGGTAGTGGTTGTTTCTTGAGTTGCAGCTTCTTGGCCAATATTACCTTGGGTGTCGGCAGCTGGTTCTTGTGTGTCAGCTGCCTTAAAATATGATGTCACGAAACTGTGAACACTCTGCATCTCGGCCTCCGAGGGTGAGGGAGAGGAGTTTCGAGGGCTGGTGGAAATGCGGGTTTTCAGGGTGATGGGCGGTGAACTGGGAGGGGTATGGCTAGGAGATTCAGCTATTGTAGACGACCGAGTCCTTTGCTTGGGTAGAAAAGCAGGGAATTCAGGCTTTTTTCTTTTCAGACCGGCTTTCTTTAGGATAGGGACAGTGGTAGAAGTAGCAGCTGCTTTAGCCGAAGCCCTAGTTCTTCTTCTTTTTGGTGGGGTTTCTATTTTCCTCTGCATTTTTCGTTTGAGTAAGGTAATAGGGATGTTATCATCAGAGTCATCGGTAGAAATACCAAGTATGGGAATGGATGGATTGGTTCTATCAGGGGGTGGGGTTGTTTCCGCGGGTATTTCTACTACTGATTGTTCATTTTCAGCAACTTGCGGGGGTGTTTGCTGGGGGACTTCTTTGGGAATTTGTTCAGGGATGTCGTCTGCGTGCTGAGGGGTTTCAGGTATTTCCTCAGGAATATTCTCTGTTTGCTGAGGGATTTCTTCATCTTGCTGAGGTATTTCTTCATCTTGGTGAAGGATTTCCTCTTCTTGATGAGGGACTTCATGTTCTGGCTGGGGAATTTCTGCCTCTTGATGGGGATTAATGGGGGGTGGAGGGTTATTTAAGGCGAGGCCTCTATTTATCAGCAATTGGGCTAAACGGTGGTGTTTCAGGGAAAGAAGCGGACGCTTTGCATTAACAGTATAACGTGACATATTTTTAAGACATCCCAATAAATAATATGGCATGTTTATCAACTGACGATTTCTCAAATGATTCAACAAGACGAAATCGTGCTGGTAAATTACATGGTACCGGCCTTCACACGTCAGGTATTGCTTTACAAATTCAGCAACTTTCGGCCATGGTTGAGGCAATGACTGAAGTGCTACACCTCTTCCCTTCGGTTCCACCTGCTCACCAGGTTGAAGAAAATCCTGCTGCACATTAAGGATCAAGTGCTTTCTACTGAACCATTGTATGCCATTAGCTGGTAGCCTGGTAACTTGGGCTATGACTTCCTCCGTGACTGGGATTTGGACTCCTTGGACAATAGAGAATCCTTCTGTTAAATTGCATGTAAATTCGAGGACTTGCTGCTCGTCGAAGTTTGGAAGTCTCCGGAAATAATCTATCCATCCCTCTTGCAGAAAAATCTGATAAACCTCGGGATAGAGCTCAAGAAGTGTTGTTGTGCCAGGTTCATGTGTAATGAGGTTTCCTCCCATAGCTGTTATTTCAGTGAATTTCACAGTTCAGAGCCGAGCTTCCGAATTCAGTTCAGAGTAAACCGTTGCAAATGGTAACATGCCTTGATAAGGTGACTTTTACATATTTCCGGGAGAGTTAAGGACGGCGGCAGTTGGCGTAGTATGTAATTATGAGAGTGCTTTGGTAATCCCCCCCCCCCTACGCGTAAGTGATATGATTGGAAGTACAATTATTTGGTAGTCCTATCAGCTTCTCCGCATTAACTATTATTTAATGTCCATACATAATCATGCATACCTTTATGTTTTACCTTTTTGGTTGCTGCGTCAAAAAGTCTTGTCTTATCTTTTGCTGGATCATAATGATTACCACGGGTCTCGGAGCATGGGAATACCGGCGATTTCTAATAATAATGATGGGAAGTGATAGTGAAGGATTGTAATCATCACAAAAAGTGGTGTATTTTTATAAAAACTCGTTTCTTGGGGGCTGAGGTGATAAGACTGGTGTTTTTGTAAATGAGAGGATTGCTAAAAAGGTATTACGGGATCGGGAAGTGGTGTTGCAGCAACGGGGATTGGTGTTGCAGCCACTGGGAATGATGTTACGTCATCGGGAAAAGATGTTGTAGTAACGTGAAGTGGTGTTGCAGCAACGGGAATCGGTGTTGCAACAACAGGAATTCCAAATCCGCAAAGTGATTCCTTTAAAGCTTTTGTTCTCAGCTATTTCCCACAGCTCAAATCTGCAAAATACTGAAACATAATATGGCAACCCTTGGCAGGGATTATTAGTAATTAAATAAAAAGAATATCTAATCTCAAAAATGCATAAGTAAACAAAGATTTAAGTGCTTTGAGGGACAAGAAGTTCCCCCGGAAAAGAATACTGTTTAATTGCCATGCAAGTGGCTTTAAAATCTTCTTTATAAATAGGCCTCTGATATAACCGAAGTCGATAGCCATTCACTAGTAGCGGTGTTCTGCTTCCATCAATTGTTAAAAGTCTAACTGTCCCATTTGGAAAAACAGCATCCACTTCATAAGGCCCTAACCACCTTGTTCTTAACTTACCTTGGAAATTCTCAAAACGGGAATCATAGAGTAGAGCCCAGTTACCTTTCTGAAACTGCTTTTGCTTGATGGTTCTGTCATGCCACCTGCTCCTTTGTTGCTGTATCATGGTTGTCTGATGGATGGCATCCAGTCTTTTCTCGTCCAATTCTTGAAGTTGCTATAACCTGGCTGTCTGTGCATCAGTCAAATCAAGGTTAACAGCTAAAGCAGTTCTTAAAGTTTTGATCTCAAACTCTACAGGGAAAATAGCATTCTTTCCAAAAACTAATTCATAGGGTGAAAAACCTGTGGTATTCCTCCAAGTAGTTCTATAGGCCCATAATGCCTCGGGCAACCTTTGAAACCAGTCCCTTCTATTTTCCTTTATTGTTTTTGTTAAGATGGCTTCTATGACTTTATTGGTGCTTTCTACCTGCCCATTTGCTTGGGGGTGGTAAGGTGTAGTCATTTTGTGCTTAATATGATATTTCTGAAGCGTATTTTTGAAGCCATGAGAGTTGAAAGGAGGTCCTCCATCTGTGACTAATTCTCTAGGCAATCCAAATCTAACAAAGATTTCTTCAAATAAAAATGTTAATATTGCTTCTTCATTAGCTTTCAGGAGTGCCTTAGCTTCTACCCATTTAGTCATGTAATCTGTGCATACTAATATATACACTCTTTGGTTGGATGGAGGATTAATGGGACCTATAAAATCTAATGCCCATTTCTCAAAAGGTTCAAGAATTACCTGGGGATTGAGAGGCATTTCATCCCTGTGATTAGGCTGGCCCATTCTTTGACAGCTATCACAGGCCTTGACATATTTTCTAGCATATTTAAAAAGTGATGGCCAATAATAACCCATTCTAAGTACCTTGTGTGCTGTTCTTTTATCTGCAAAATGTCCTCCACAAGGGCCATCATGACAAGCTTTTAGTACATCATAAATTTCATCTTCACCAATGCACCTTCGGATTTCCTGATCAATTCCTGTATGGAAAAGACACCCGCTTATCCAGTTGTACCTAGCACTTTGTTGGATGATCTTTCTTCTTTCCCTGTGTGATAGGTGTGATGGTAATTTTCCTGCAACTAGATAATTGGCAATGTCTGCATACCAAGGTGAGTGAGCAGATACTACAAATAAATATTCATCAGGAAAAGAATCATCTACTGGAGCATTTTCATCAGTTTTTAATCGAGAAAGGAAATCAGCAACTACATTTTCTTTTCCTGGCCTATCTACAATTGTGATGTCAAATTCTTGCAATAATAACAACCATCTGGTGACTCGGGCATTTGTAACTGATTTATTCATCAAATATTTAATGGCCGAGTGATCAGTATGCACAAAAGTAGTGTAGCCAGTAATATAATGTCAAAATTTATTTATTGCATAAATAACTGCTAAGAATTCCTTCTCAGTGACTGTATAATTTAATTCATATGGTGTCATGTTCTTACTGATAAAATAAATGGCATAGGGAAGACTATTTTCTTCCTGACCCAAGACAGCTCCAATTGCAGTGTTTGAGGAATCAGAGGATATATGAAAGGGTAGTGCCCAATCAGGTCCTCTCAAAATGGGAGCTGCAGACAACTGATGTTTAATTTCATTAAATTCTTTTTCACAATCATCAGTCCACTTAAATTCAGCATTCTTTGTTAATAACACAAATAAAGGAGAAGCTATTTTGGAAAAATTCTTAATAAATCTTCTATAATATCCAGCATGTCCTAAAAAGCTTCTTACATCAGTTTGTGTTTTGGGAGAGGGAGAGTCTGAATTACCTGTATTTTAGCTGGATCGACTTGAATTCCTAGGAATGAGACAAAGTGACCCAATACAATACCTTGATTCATCATCATATGGCACTTTTCAGTGCTTAAGGCAAGGTGTGCTTCTATACACCGCTTAAGTACTTTTTCAAGATTCTGCAGTGCATCCTCAAAAGTCACTCCATAAGGAGTAAAGTCATCCATAAATATTTCTAATTAATCATTTAACATATCAGAAAAAATCCCTATCACTGCTCTTTGAAATGTTGCTGGAGCATTACATAGCCCAAATGGAAGTACCTTGTAAGCAAAGGTCCCCCAAGGGCTAGTAAACGTAGTCTTGTCCTGGTCTTGGGGTGCAATCTTAATTTGATTATATCCACTGAACCCGTCCAAGAATGAAAAGAACTTCTTACCTGCCAAATTATCCAATACCTGATCGATGAATGGTAAAGGGAAATGGTCTTTCTGAGTGGCTTTATTCAGTGCTCTGTAATCCACACATACTCTCCATTTACCATTTTTCTTGGGTACAATTACAAGTGGGGAAACCCACTCACTATCAGATATAGGGTATATAAATCCTGCATTCAAGAGTTTCTGAAGTTCCTCCTTCACAATTTCCCTTAGATTGGGATTCATTCGCCGCTGGGGTTGATAGATTGGCCGGGATCCTTCTTTAATATAAATCCGGTGAGTGCATAGCTCAGGGGAGATCCCTTTCATGTCTGTATAGTCCCATGCAAATGCTTCTTTATTTTCTTGGAGTAACTTTATTAATTGTTGTTTTTCATCGTCATTTAAATTGGGATTTATATTTAATGTTTTGCTAGGCTCAATTTCTATTGTTGTACTTTTGGAGGGGCTGCCTACTGTTGTCTGAAATAAATTCTTATCTTCCAAGTTCTGCTAAGTTTCACATTCCAAGATTGCAGTAAAGTGACTGTACATTTCTGGGTTGACCGAAGAAGGTTCATAAATGAAGTTGCTAATTAATTCATCTTCGGTAGAATCTTTGAAAGTTAAAGCTTGTCCGATAGTCAATATAGGTTGGGTTTCTTCATCCTCATAATCCACCCATACAGAACTGTCATTATTAATCATGGGTGTAGCATGAGGATAAAGGGTAAGCTGTTTTGTTTCTTGTCCGTTAGAGATGGTCATTGATCCTGATCTACAGCTAATGAAAGCATCTGTTGTAGCCAGCCAAGGTCTACCTAGAATCAGCAGATGACCCCCCAACTTTGTTTTAGTCTGTAACACCATAAATTCAGCTGGGTAATTCCAGGATTCTACATAAATTATTAAATCTTCAATGACCCCCTCAGGTTTAATTGTAGAGCGATCAGCCAGTTCTAGGATGGTTGGTGTTTCCCTAATAAAGTTTTTTAACTGAAGCAATTGTGTTGTTTCCAGTGTCATAATATTTATTGCAGCTCCTAAGTCTACTAGAACTTTAGAGACAAGAGTTTTTCCAACCTGCACTGTTACTGTAGGGTGACCAGGGTCACCATATTTCACAGGAGGATCTTTCTCTGTCATTAAAGCAGTCAGTTCTCCCATCACATGAACTGTGAGGGGGTCCTTAGCTTTTCTTCCAGGTTTTTTTATGCAGATATCTCTAACAGTCCTAGCATAAATGGGAACATCTCTTAGCGCTTGCAACAATGGAATTTTAACGTATAAATTCTGCAGTTCACCCAAAAGGTTAAAAGCAGGTTGCTCTAGTGTTTTAGTGAGAGCCAATCATTCAGGGAATGGTGGATCTGCTGTCTGATCAATGTTGTTAGATGTTGATTCGACTGTTTCAGCATTATTGTTAGCAGGTTTTTCTTTTCTAACTTCCTCTTTATCAGAGTCAGTGATGTCATCAATGATGGGTTCAACAATTCTCCCTGAACGAAGATGGATATCGTTACATTGCATGGAGAAGACAGGCTGATTTTGAATATCAATTACTTGCAAAGCTTTATTATTATTTGGGTTGGGGTTGGGTTGCACAGGCAGCTGTGGTCTAATTGCCTGGTTATTTGGAGGAGTATTAGATGGTAAGGAAAGAGACTATTGTTGTTGAGGAAATGGCATCTGTTAGGCTGCCCAGCCTGGGTTCCATTGATTGAAATATGGTTGCTGGGGAGCCCAAGGATTCCATATGGTAGAATCAGGAAAAGGGAGATTTGGTTGTTGCATAGGTGGAAAACTCATTGTGTTAAAGGGTGGGTACTGCATTTGGTTCATGGGTGGGTAATTTGTTTGAAAAGGAGAATGATTATTCCAATGATTAAATGTTGTGTTAGAATTCATACCTTGTCTTTGTGGCCATTGCCTCCTCTGTGTCATCAGGTACACTGCTTCAGCCTCTTCTTCAGTTAACTGCAATGCTGCTTTAATTCTAGGCAGAGAGGGGCATTGCTGGGTCTCATGGTCCTTTTCGCAGATTGTGCAGATTGGTACCTTATCTAGTGGGCATTCCCTGAGTGGGTGTTTTTCTTTGCATTTGGAACAAAAAATAGCTAGGGCAGCTTCTGCTTCTGCCTATTTCTTCTTTACCTGTAGAGCATCAATTTGTGAAGCAAAAGAGCTTAACATCTCAGTTTTAAATTCTTCTAATAAATTACCTATTTCAGCCCTTGTTGCTCCTCCGCTTGCTAACTTCTGAACTCTTGAGTATACATTGTCCCTGCTTTTTGATCTGCTTACTGCTCCTCTTGAACATCTCATGCAGAGATTGATAATTTCATCAAATGGTTCTTTGGAAATGTCCCCTTTTCCCAGCATGTTTAACATGTCCAAGCAGTCATCTCGTACCCCTTTCAGCAATATAGTCTTCAGAATATCTTTACTCATATTAGGATGGTCAGACCGCTGCAGATTATACTGCAATCTTTCCACAAAATCTTCCAGATTCTCGTCCTCCTTCTGAACCATTTTAAACAATTCTTCCTTCCTTTCTCTTGTCCGGCAGTAATCTTGATACTTAGCCAGAAAGCTTTCTTTCATCTGATCCCAGGTAGTGATTGCCTGAGCTCCTAAGCTCATAAACCATCTTAACGCATTCCCTTTCAGTGTTGCTGGAAACAGTTTTAGTTTCTGATTAGGGCTCACATAATCATAACTTCTACATAGTATGTCGAATTCAAAGAGGAATTCATCCGGGTCTTCAGAGGATAACCCATGAAAGTTGGGTAATGTTGAGAGCGGAATGTTTTTCATGGGAGTTGCCCCTCTCAGAAGCTCCCCAATAGGGAATTCTAGGGTAGAGAGCGAATTTTCCACTCTTCCTTCTGTTCTATTATCCTCCATTGGTCTTTTTCCTGAACCACTTGCTTTATCTTCTGTATCTTCTGTTTCTTCAGGTTCTTCTACCGGTTCCTCAGTGCATTCTGGTACTTCCAGCTTCCTTTCAGGTCCCAGTACTTCCTCCGTCTGTCGATCTATTTGTGAGGAATACTGGATCTGAGGTCTCCGGGAACTTGTCCTCTGCGATGTTTCAGCCTTTGAGATGATTTCGTCAATATACGTTTTTCTTCCTCCTCTGCCTTTGCCGCCTGTGAAATTAGGTTTCTTGTGTCCTCTCATGCACCTGTTATTCTCAAAAAGAAATCATTAATGCCTTTAGAAATCTCTAGTTGCCTTCCTCGGCAACGGCGCCAAAATGTTGGCTAGTTGAATTGTTTATTAATTAACAATCAAGTACCACATTAAATTGTCAACCTGGGAAAGTCTTTTTATTTCAAAGGCTACTGCGTACTGTATGTACTTAACTCTAAAAGCATTAAAAAGTTGTAGTATGCGTAATTCTCACGTTATGTCATAACAGTGTACTGTAAAGATAAAATGAAAGCAGTTAATTTAAGATAACAAATCCGAAAAGAAGAGTGATGGATGCTCTGTTATCAGAGGATCAGGACCCTATCCTCCAAGCAAGGACGTTCAGCACCTGCCCCTGTAACCAGATTGCTAATACACACTGAAATTCTAATTCACCGGTGAAGTACAGCTTCAAACGATTAACAAAACAGAGTGCCAGCAAAAAGGAAACTATCAGAGGTAATGCTACAGAATCCAAACAGAGTATCAGCATAAAGAAATCACCAAACACACTTACACACTTGACAGAAAAGTAAATGGGTGAATCTTGTGAAGAAGGTGGGCCCAGTCCCTCTCACAAGATTCCCCAGAACACAACTGTGGGATTAAGTACTCAGAACAATATTCTATTCATCTGCCAAAAGATTCAGTACAATAAAAGTTCAGACTTTGCTGTTGTCTTTCAAAATTCCCCTTACAAAACTATTTCTCCCCCCTTCTCTAATGTAGATGTCTCCTCTTTATAGAGGAGACATCTATTACAATAGATTATCACAGTTCATTCAGTTAGCCAAAAATAAGAATTACAGAATGCTGTTATAACAGTGCAACAGTGTATTCTTCCTTGAGTTTATTTCTGTTACACAGCTGGTACCCGAACTTCACCCGTGCTCTTGGGATCCTCGTATTATCCTTCGTCGTTTCCCCATGGTTGCTGAATTAGTAAACCCGTGCTGTTCCTGATACTTTAGCAGTCGTAACTGTGTTTTGCCCTTTTTGGACAGCTGCTGATTATGTCGCGTCATCGTGGAATTCTGGCAATCTCCAGATAGTTGCCATTTGTTATTTCTAGTTGTTGCAAAAATAGCATTCTCCTGCTTTAGATGGTTGCCGTTGCTGGCTGTAGCAACTGCGTAGTTGCTTCTTCTGGTGTTCTAGCAACTGCGTAGTTGTTGTTTCTAGTGTTACAGCAACTATAATTATAATTCCTGCAGACTTTAAACAGTCCAGCGATTATTTGGAAACTTAATTAACTTTTCCAAAGATAAATATAAAGATATTCATGAATATGCAATGAACAATTAAACATATAGATATGCGGAGAGTTACTTCGTACCTTGGGGTGATTAAGTCATTATACCATCAAAGCTCTCAACCTATGACTGAAAAAGGATAATATTATGGCAAAAATATAATGTCAAAATTGGTCAATTCTGAGTCCTAACAGAAGTGAGGGACGACTTTCTGTAGAATGGTCTTTCGTACAAATGGCGCAAACTTGGACTGCGTCTAATGGACACTCCTTATGGCTGTGTTTCTTTCTGCAACTGGGACAGAAGATTGCCAAATTCTGTTCTGCCACTGCTTGCTATTGTTTGGCCTGCATAATATCAAGTTGTGTTGTTAGTGTCCCCAATATGTCAGTTTTAAAATTTTCTAATAAATTTCCAATTTCTGCACGAGTTACTCCTTCTGCCAAAATTCTGTTATCTCTTACAAACCGATCATGTTCTGCTAGTTTTAGTCTTGTGCTGCCTCTCGAGCTCTTGATACATAGATTAATAATGTCAGCAAAATTTTCCTGATAAATATCTCCTTTCCCCATAATATTTAATGTTTCAATCCATTGTTCCTTCATTCCCCTAATTAATGTTGTTTTTAATACATTATCAGGTAAGGGTAATGATGCATAAGGAGATCTTTGAAGATTATACTGGAAACGTTCAACATACTCCTCTAATGTTTCATTTGGTCTAGCTACCATCTGAAATATTTCATCTTTTAACTCTCTAGACTTGCAATAATCTTGGTATTTTTTTAGAAAAGATTCTTTCATTTGATCCCAGTTATTTATAACACCACCACCCAATCCCATAAACCATCTTAAAGCAGCCCCTTTTAATGTAGAGGGAAATAATTTCAGTTTCTGGGGATCGGTGGTATAGTCATATCCCTTACACAACACATCGAATTCAAATAGGAATGCATCTGGATCTTCTGATGTAAGGCCATGGAATGTAGGGATATGCTGAAGAGGGATTGCTTTCATAGGTGCATTAGCTGCAGTATCCACAATGGGGTATTGCAGTGTAGAGGTTTGGGTGTTTGGCTGGTTCTGGGCCATTTGGTCAAATATATGCCAATAACCTTCTGGGATATCTAGGAGGGTATTCCTAGGTTGTCGAGGGGGAATGGCTCTAACGGAAATGGCCTTGACATCACTTCCTTTATCTGGGATGATGAGAGTGCCTAATGTCTAGGGGGTTCAAGTTCTTAAGTTTCTTCAACTTCGTTATAAATGATTTTTGCAGCACTTCCCTTATCTGGGCTGCTTAATGGCTGAATTTCCCCAAGAGGAGATCTTGGTTCTTCAGTCTCTCCTGTCTCTCCTCTTCCTTCACAGAGGTTACTGAGATTCCCTTCTTGCAATGATTTTGGGCTAGAATTTTCAATTTCTTGAAAATATTGCTCTTCGGTTTGACTATGCACCTCAACAAAGGCTACAGATGGTGATCCTGTGGCCTGAAGGGAACTAGTAGGCTGTCTAGAAGTAACTTTTCTAGGTCCTACTAAAGGTTGAGATTCTGATTTCTTAAGGATTTCGTCTATAAAGGTCGATCGGCCAAGGGTCACCAGCCCCTTAGCTTTATCAGGCTTGGGTAGAGGTTTGGGATTCTTTTCTGGCTTTTTCTGCTTAGTCATGCACACAAATCAACTGCTAGGTTCTACCCAAACAAAATAGCAACAAATCTGCAGGAAAGCGGGTAGGGGAGTAGGGCTATTACATACTCCACACGCAGGTTCTTACCTTCCGTTTTTAAGACCCAATTCTTTCCTAACAGGTTCTTACACTACTCTGAAAAGAGACAAATGGCTACACTCTTCCTCGGCAACGGCGCCAAAATGTCGAGCCGTAAAAAGGGTCTTTTTCACCTCTAATTACCTCACATTAACTTGTCAATCCAGGAACGATTTTTTATTTCAAAGAGTGTGCTCAGTTTTAGGCTGTCATTTGTCAGAGTAATGATAGTAGTATAGTGCTCAAAATACAAGAGTAAACGGATGCTTAAAACAAGATCTACTTATAGCAAAGGACTTTAAATCCTAAATCATGCATTCAGAAAACTAAGCAATTTATCAGTCAAGGGTCCAGTAACAGTAACTCATCCCTCTCTAAACTGATGTAATTAAAGATAATCAAGGAATAGATCATCAATCTAGGAACTAGACAAAAAATGTCAACACCCACTACAGTTTCAGATCATTCTGCACACCAAAGCAATGATAACGCAAATAACAGGAAATGGAACAACAACTAGGAAATGGAACAACAACTAAGAAATGGAACAACAACTAGAAAATGTAACAGCAACTAATTCTTATAAACAACAACAACTTAATCTATAGAAATTAGTGCAGTAATCGTATCCTACAGAGATCAGATAGCAATCTTTACTCTAGGAATAAATCGGACAGCACACGGAAATAGAACGACAACTGATTAGTAATGAAATATAGAACAACACTTGGAACCAAATGTAAATGCAAAATAAACTAAGATAAATAACACACACAGCACACCTTAGTATTGAGAAAAACAGTAATCTAATTTCGGTACTACAAATATCAATCTTAGTTATAAAGAATAATAATTGTAATTCGTAATGGAACAGCAATATCAGTTGAATCAGCAATCGCAATTAAATGTAATCTATAGATGAATACAATAATACCAATTTATGACTGTTACAACACAGGTACTCTGTAATTGAACATCAATAGCATTCTGTAAAGCCCAGCAGTGTTATATTAATGATTAAAGAAACATCAATGCGTTACAAAGTCAGAAGAAACAATATGACATTCCTGTCACAGAGAACGATATTACTCAGTCGAACATAAATCAAATATAACAGAGTTGTGATGTAAAATAACAAAACATATCAGATTACCGAACAAAGCTGATAATGAAAACCACGCACGAACTAAAGATAATGGTACAGGAGCAAGTGTTCCACTAGGGCCGAGCCCTTAGCCTCCAGGGACACACCGCTTGAAATTATTCCAGGATCAAAGATGGAACAGCAACCAGATTTATATTAAAGCATTAAAACAGAGTTACAGCGGATCACTTCTCAACGAGAGTCGATGATCAAAGTTTCAAATACAGAGAAAAGTTACATAGAAAATAACAGCAGATCGTCCCCCAGGCTAGCAATGCTACCCCTTTTTATAACAGCTAAAGCAGAGATATCAAGGATGCAAAAATAGTTAAGGCAGCGATCCCTCAAGATCAAAGGATCCCGAGGGATTCGCCAAACTGTTAATTCCCAGTTATCCGTTTGTTTTCTTGCGCCGAGTCGATATCTCATTTTCCTTTCCTTTGCTGATATGTTTAATTTAGGTCGCATTGTTTGCATATGGTTCCCCGCCAAAGGGATAGTTGTTAACTTGACCCTGTCTTTTTCTTTGGAACGAAAATCTTTCGTTTTCCCTTTTCCTCCATAAGAAATGGAAATTATTAGTGTTTTTATGTTGCATATAAATCCTATAGATTTTGTCATGATTTCTTATTATCTACCTAGTTCATGATGGAAAGAGGTTACGATTTCTAAAGAAACAATGACAAAATAATCAATAAAAACATACCTTCTTCAGTACTCCACACTAAGACCATTGCAATGGTTGTATCTGCTATAGCAAGATACAGGTTAAAGTCTTTTTGATAATCAGGAGCGTACATTAATGATGCTTTTATTAGGGAATCCTTTAAAGCGTCGAAGGAAGCTTGCACAACCTGATCCCAGTTGAAGGGCACTTCTTTTTTCAAAAGACGTGTATAACCTTTAGCAAGTTCCATGTAATTTGGAATGAACCTCCTTAGAAAGTTTGCTTTCCCTTGGAGTTTTTGAATCTGAAGCAAATTTGAAGGTGGAGGCATGTCAATGATTGCCTGAAACTTACATGGGTCGAGTCGAATCCTGTCCTTAGAAACTACGAAACCAAGTAAACAACCAGAACTGACACAAAACACACACTTGTGTGGATTGAGTTGTATCTTGTAGTGTCGTCAACGTAGAAATATAGCTCTCAAATGTTGCGGATGATCAGTCCGCTTTCGCGAATGAGCCGGTAAATCATCGAGATATGGTTGAATGATGTGTTTGATGTCGTGGAAGGCGTAGTTCATTGCCCTCTGAAAAGTTGCCCCTACGTTCTTTAAACCGAAAGGTAGTTTGCAGTACGTGAATGTGCCCCACGGACATATAAATGCAGTCTTCAACTGGTCCTGTGGGCGGATGTTTATTTGATTGTATCCGAAAAATCCATCCATGAATGAAAAGATTTCGCATCCGGTGCATTCATCAATTATCTGGTTGATGAGAGGTGTAGGGTAGTTGTCCTTTGGTCAAGCTTGATTTACATCCTTGTAATCAATGCACACTCTAATCGTTCCTTGCTTTTTCATGAGAGGAACAATATTCGATACCCAATCAGTTAGAGGAACAGGGTAAATGAAACCAGCATGTAAAAGTTTTTCAACTTCTGCCTTGATGGCAGCGGCTTTCTTCGGGTGAACCTATCGAAGCCGCTGTCATACTGGTTTGACATCTGGATACATCTTGATTTCATGTTCAACGATGCTCGAGTCAATGCCTGGCATTTCTTCATATGACCATGCAAAGACATCTCTGAATTTGCGAAAGAGAGCGGAGTATATTTCCAGTTCTGAAGAAGAGCAAGATTTTCCGACATGAATATTCTCTACAACATTAGGTTTGGTCGAGATATTTATGGCGATAGTTTCTTCAATATTGGACAGATTTCGCTCGGAATCCACTGTATTTACAGTGTTTGATATAAAATCAAAAACTGAAGGATGATCAAGGTCGCTGGAATAATCTTCGTCGTTATCTTGAAGATGGGAACGATGGTGGTAATCTTCCCATGGTGCCTCTCCTATCATCATTGACTGAATGATTCCTTCGTCTGTAGAATGTATACGTGACCAAGGATCTGAAGAGGTGCCATATTCTAGAGACCTGTCTATCCAAACACTCGATGAGTGTTGATTTGGGTTTGCCACCCAGGCCAAGAAAATTGATTGCTACAAAATTTCTATGGGGCTTGGAGGCAATACCTGGCGATGATCCATGCTAACGAAATGTTCAGAAATCTTCTTAATCTTTGCTGATGTAGAAGATACCATATTACAGGTTTCCATCGTGGCCACTTCCGCCAGATTACTCGGAGGTGGGAGGGAAAAAGTACCCATTAAGGCAGGGTCTTTTAGGAGGCCTACTCTAACATTTTGAAGCGATTGAGAGCTTCCATGGATCATTGGAATGCTTCCCGTAACTTGTGAACTGTTGGGGAGAAAGGTTAGTTGGTCAACGATTGTAATTCCCCCTTGGAAGGGAAATGCAATCTTTCTAAAATATGTTGACACAACAGCAGCCATAGCATAAATCCAGGGCCTTCCCAGTAGGATATTGTAATCGAGGTTTCCATCAATAACTTCGACTTCAATTTCTATTGTCTTGCCCCCCAGTTCAATTTGCAAGTTACTTAATATCCCATACGGCGTGTATGTCCTTCCATCGAATGCTTTTAATGTCGTCGATGATCACGACAAGGGTGGTGAGCCTAAAGTTTTCCAGCAACTCATTGACATTATACAGGTGGATGCGCCCTCGTTAATGATCGTTCGATGAACAGTTTTGTTGAGGGCTTTTACCTGTATAAGGAAAGCGAGTTGGGTCGATAACTGAGGTTCATATCCTTTGTGGTTAAAGGCCACAAGATTGGAATCCGTTGGGTCAATCCCACCTATTGCTGATAATAAAGCTTGCTTTTGGGAGGGGCAATTTTGCAGTACTTCAAGTGTCGACATAGCGGATGGCGATTGGGCCAGATCCTCTACTATATTATAATTCTGTGCTGCTTGAGCACGAGGATTAAATGTCGATTTATGTACTACTCCCTTTGGTGGCTTTATTGTTAGTTCAGGAATGATGGGTGGCACAACTTCTGACGAAGTTGTTGTCGAACTACTAGGTTGATCGGTAGCCTTGTTGTTGTTCAACATCTGTGGATTCCCGTAATCTTTATTCCTTGTCGATATCAAAGCATCATTTTGTTGTTTCGATACGGATAACATAAGCACTTGGGATGGGGAAGCATTATCGATAGCAACCAGATTAGTTTCTGGGTTTGGAAATGGATCAGTCAACACTGCTGAGGTGCTCGAAGATTTTAAAAATTTCTTGACCTCAGCTCGATGCGGACAATCTTTCATCCAATGTTCTTCATTACATATGAAACATGGTTGACCTGGTTTCTTTCGCCCAGTAGGGTTTTCAGAAGATTTTTCAGGAGGTGTATCTTCCTGTTTCTTCTTCTTGTTTTTCCCTTTCTTCTTGCCCCCTGGTTGCTTTGGTTCTTTGCCTTTGTCAGATGACACGGCATTAACCTCTGAGGCAGGAAGTTTGTCATTTTCTTTTTTGCTAGAAACTGCAAGGGCTTTACCAGATGGAGCCTTTGCAGTTTGTGTACTTGAGGTACCAATCATGCCATCGCTGGCATGAGAGTCCCTGTTCGATTTAGGAGGGGGAGGAACGGAAAATTCTGGTCTGGGAGCATCAGGAATTTTGTCGTAGAGCGTGCCGGACTGAGTATAGATCAAGTCCAAATATTGTGCACGAGCAATGACTTGCTCTTCAGTGACAACTCCTCCTTTCGCCACATCTTCCGTAATAGAAGGTAATAATGACTTAATAAACCACTCAGCTAGAAGCTGATCAAGAACATACGTCTTTACCATTCGACGACGACGTCGCCACTCATGAATATGATCAGATATATGAGTGGTTGTTGTCTGTTTAAAGTTAGTAAGGAGTTCTGTTCCCGTTTCGTACCTTATGGGTAACTGAAAGTGGGTTAAAAAGGTAGTGGCAAGGGCGCTGAAGTTATCAAATGAAGCTCTAGGAAATTCGATGTACCATTTCGCGGCCGGACCAGTTAGCGTTCGCTGAAAAAGGTGAAGCCTAATCGAATCATCATTGAGGGTCTTGGATGAACACCACAAATGAAAGGTCATTACATGATTCGACGGATCTTCACCCGGATTTCCATTGAATTTAGGAATATCCGAAGGAAGTTTATGAGGAATCGTTGGCCACCAAGGGGTGTAAGTAATTGGATCATTCGTTAATCGGTTCAAATTTGGTAATTTCAGAGTTGCTACGAAGGGCAACTGTTGATTCAGGTTTGGCAAAGCATACCCAAGATAAGATGGGATCGCCTGAGCAGTGGGTCTTTGCATACCAGCATAATGTATCTGATGTTGGTAACTTTGATAAGGTTGATGGGCATAACCATTATAGTATGGTTGTTGATAACTGCTTTGAAAATGTGGTTGTCCATTACCTAAAGCGCCTTGTTGCTCAGGTCCTCAGTAAACTTGCTGGAATTGGGGTTTTTGATATTGCACTAGCCATGGTTGTTGAACCATTTTCTATTGCCCAATACTAAATGATTGACCAAGATGTGGATTCATAACACCATTTTGAGCCTGAGTCGTTCTGGTTAAGGAAACACTAATTTGAGATTGTGGTGAGTCGTAGAGACAAGAGGCTGTTGTACTGCAACCTGAGAAATTTGAGGTTGACATACAATAGGTTGTGCTTGTACTTGCGACACAATCACAATAGCAGGCGTAGTGGTGATATTCGACACAGGGTGTGTTGGTTGCATTGAATATACAACCCTTGGTTGTTGAGGCAGTATTGGTATCCAACCGCCGGATGTAATTCCAGTTTGACCTAAATTTTGTTGTGAGCTCTCATACGGTTGTTCTCCAGGAGGGAACAATGAAAAAGCATACTGCCCCCCGTATGGTGGCAATCCAGTGCTCAAAGGATAGATGGGTCTTTGAAGACTGGGCTGCCCAAATTGAAACTGGTATGCAGGATCAATTTGTTGAGCTTCAACATAAGAAATTCCAGACAAGATTCTGGATGAACAAATAGGAATAGATCATGTTGTCGAAACAGTCCCTAGGTGGACTCCATCTAGCGGTTGAGAACTGGTTGGCATAGAGGGTATACTAGCAAACATTGTCGGAGTAGCATCAGGAGGCTCTGCTGCTGCTATATTAGATGACACAGTCCTAGATGTTGATGGTTGTTTAGACATATTTAGTCTATCCAAAAGATTTCCTAGCGATTCAACAGGAACTTGCAATGAAGGTTGATTGAAAGAACTAACTTCAGGAATAGAAGGATATAAGTGGATCCCAGTTCCAAAATGCAATGGAGTACTAGATGGAAGATCCTCTACAACTTCTTCTATAACAATCAGTCCAGGTGGAAGAGGTAGATCGTTAGGTCTGTAAAATATTTCTAGGGCTGAAGAAGGTATAATTTCTGCAGCGACAGAGATTTGAGAGGTGACACCTTCTGAATTGTAGAACTCAACTCCGAGATGTTCAGGTGAGTGAACTTTAGTTTCTGGATCGGCTCTAGATGGAGCTGTTTTAGGTATTAAGGCGTCTATCGTTATACTAGGATCAGTTCTGATGTCCTTTTGTAATCGCGAAACTTCTTCAGTAAAGGCAGATGTACCAGAAATGATCGGAGTAACTGTAGTCTCTGATGATGTTGAAACACAAGTTTCAAATAAACCAGGAGAGGTGGACTCAGTTAAATGAGACCGTTTTGCCCGGAATGGTTTCGTTTCTGGAGTCAAAGACAATTGACTCACTAGCTTCTGCGAATGTTGGGGTTTTGATTGACTTTCTTCCACGATTGCGGATTACTTGATCAACTCAAAATTAAACAGGGGAAAATGTTATTCCGAATTAAATGAATTTTATGACGCTTTGACACAACTTGCTTTTTCAATTTTTAAGAGTCGAGAAAAAGCTAAAGGTGACTCTAGTCGCCTTCGATTTTTAATGAGCCTGAAGTGACAAGTGCTCAGATGGACCTTTTCTTTTAAGGAGTCGAAAAGGAACGAAAGTGACTACTCTGGAAATCTAGACAGAGGGATTACCAAACCAATCGCAAAACTGCAATATACACCTTGGTGGTAAATTATAGAGAAATTACCAAGGACTTTACATACGACAGTCAATCTTCTCGAATGCTATGTTCAGTGCATTGCGATCGATAGGGCGGTAGACACGGCTTCCTAAGGATAAATGATATCAGCCTATTGTGGTCTCCTAATATATACTCGA